>JAHWFO010082786.1:0-13760 GCA_023313115.1 Rhysida immarginata
GTTTAGAGGCTGTAATTGCATCCCACGGTGGTTTCACCCGATACTAAATGTGACAATAAAACGCATTGTATTGACCTGAAAATCTAATGGTTTCTTTTCTGACCCATGATATGCAAATGCTCCAAATTTAATTCAGATTGGGCTATTCCATCAGGGTGTTGCGATTTTTATAAACAGTAGTGTACGAGGTCTGTTCAAAAAATACGCAGACTGTTTGAATTGCGCGGGCCCGTTGGTCCCAATCAAAATCGCTTGGTGTCGCCATCTTCTGACAGATCTGCTGATTACAAGGCAGTTTTTTGATTGCAAATATCAGTATTGGTTGATTAGCTACGCGGTTGTTTGTGAAGTGTGTTTTTTTTCGTTTGGCGGATTTTTAGAATGAGTGACTTGAACGAGCAAAGAGTTGCTGTGAAATTTTGTGTTAAACTCGGAAAAACTGCCACTGAGCGAGTGGAAAAGGCCAGAAATGAGGACGAGAGGTGACTGGTTGTTTCATCACGACAACGCTCCAGCCCATTCAGCCCTCAGAACTCGAGAGTTTTTGGCCAAACACTCGATCACTGTTCTTCCTCACCCACCCTACTCACCTGACCTCGCTCCTTGTGACTTCTTCTCGTTTTCCAAACTCAAAAGACCTTTGAAAGGAAGGAGATTTGAGACGATTCCCGACATAAAGGCAAATGCGACGAAGGCGCTGAAGGACATCACAAAAGAAGCGTTCCAGGACTGTATCCAAAAGTGGAAACACCGTTGGGATAAGTGTGTGCGTCGGGGAGGAGAGTACTTTGAAGGGGACCCAGATGTGTAACTTCTGAATAAAGTATATTTTGTTTTATGACGTCAGTCTACGTATTTTTTGAACAGACCTCGTATATACAGGGTGGTCCATAAGTCTGTCCCCCCCCTTTTATTTTTTAAACTGAAGCAGATATGTCAATTTTGATGAATCCAATGAATAGGAAGTTGTGGGTGGCCTATCCCATGGTGCACTTTTCATCATCCCAAATATGCAAATTAGGACACATTCAAAATTTATCTCAAAAACCGTAAGGGATAGAGAAAAAAACCCAACTGCAAACTTGTTCAGCATAAAAAAACAAACAAAACAAAATCATCCAAATCGGACCAACCAATCACCCACAATCACGTGTTGCTTTTGACCATTTCCGGAACAGTATAGCTTGCCATCCTGGAATTGTTCTGTCTTCTGTGTGCTGAAACATACCTTTTATTTGCTTTTCCGCATGAAAGTGAATGTGATTATGGTAATTTATGTTAATTTTTGATTTGCATGCTTTACATGGTGGAAATATCACCATTCAGTTTTCCTTGTGCAGTGTGGCTGTTTGTAAGCTACAAAGAGTTCACTACGTGATTGTGGGTGATTGGTTGGTCCGATTTGGATGATTTTTTTTGTTTTTTTTGTTTTTTTATGCTGAACAAGTTTGCAATTGGGTTTCTTTCTCTATCCCTTACGGTTTTTGAGATAAATTTTGAATGTGTCCTAATTTGCATATTTGGGATGATGAAAAGTGCACCATGGGATACGCCACCCACAACTTTCTATTCATTGGATTCATCAAAATTGACATATCTGCTTCGGTTCAAAAAATAAAAGGGGGGGGGGGGCAGACTTATGGACCACCCTGTATAAAGGCGTCCTTCAGTACTTTTTTCATAACTTCAGGATAATTCTCTAATATTCTAATTGCCTTTAGAGAATTATCCCTTTTGCTTTGATAAAGGATAGTCTCTATCCGAAACGTCAGCTTTTTATTTGATTTTATATTTCTAGTTTTATTTTGATTTTATTTATTATTTATTTTGTTAATTATTATTTATTTTTCATTTTTATTTAATAACTATTATTTATTGTATTCCAAGGTTTTTATGTCTCGTCCTTTTCTCTTATAAATATCCGTAACTAGTGATAGCAAATATTGGTCTAATGGCACGTGTACGTGCAAGGATGTCTCATGAATGAATATAAAGGTATATAATGATAGTCTGAATTGTTTAGTAGTACGTGTTTTAATGGTACCAAGTGGTACCATTGGAACTTTCAATGCTAAGATATGGCATGTAATATATCAAACAACTCGTAACAACGTGCCATTTAGAGAATATCACGTGTAAATAATGATAATGGTTATTGGTTTAGTAGCACGTGCCCTAATTGTGCCATATGATACCATATGGTACCATTGGAACTTTCAATGCTAAGATATGGCATGTAATATATCAAACAATTCGCAACAACATGTAATGAGTGAATATAACGAGTAAATAATGATAATGGTTATTTGTGTAATAGAACGTGCCATATGATGCCATATGGTACCATTGGAACTTTCAATGCTAATAAGTGGCATGTAATATATCAAACAACTCGTAACAACGTGTCATGAGTAAATATAACGAGAAAATAATGACAGTGGGAATTGGTTTTGTAGCACGTGCCCTAATGGTACAATACAGTTTTGTTAGAACTCTATATGCTAAGATATGGCGTGTAATATATCAGCCAACTCCTTACGAGTTATTAGATCTATTGTTATCCATAGCTTATTTTTATCAAGAGCATTATGCTGTTAGGCTTAATGGTATCTAAAACTCATTACTGTTATACTTATTGCTAATTAATAGTAATTAATCGTTTGCTTCAATGTAGAAACACTTTAGTAATTTAATATGAAAAAATAATAGATGCTTACACATAACGCTTCAGCAATTGAGGCTCACTTCGAATAACATTATGTGGGAATTCTTCACTCTCCATTTAAATTTCAGTTCTTCAAGTTTATTCGTTTAAATTCTCTCTATTCATTAGCTTATTTAAATAGTAATTTACAATTTAGTTTAAACCCAAATAGTATTTAGGTTTCACCGAAACTGCAAATCAACCCATTTGTGTGACTTTCGGTGAAAATCATGAAAGTTTGGCAAAACGTTTGCTTTATTTATTTACTCTCAAGTGTTTTAAAATGTTGGTTAAGTCTATATATCCATGTACGATGCTATAACACGAAAATGTGCTCCATTTATCCGCTTTGGCGGTAAAATCATTCTTGTTTCATTTTTAGTTGATTTTGATTTTACATATTCACCACTTAGAGGCTGGATTAGGAGTGTGTGTAAAAAACTTATTTTTTAATAATTTTTCATCTTATTTGGTTTCCGTTATTGTTATTTATTTAAAAAAACGAAAACTGAACGAAAATAAGCTATTTATAAAATAAAGTTTTGTTTCACTGGTAGATTATGTCATTCACCTAATCTTGATTAACAGGTTTATAGACCTTGTTAATGCACTTAACAAATTCTACAAAAAGATTACACTTTTTGCTATTTTTTCGCCTCCACATATACTCTGCCAGGTAGTTATCCAGCTGGCCTTTGATACGGTGAGGTCCATGCAAACATCTCTTCACAGCACTCCAATATTCGTGTGGACACCAGTAACTGGGTGTTTGAAATTTGTTGAGTGGTTTACAGTGAAATGCTGGAATCCTTCATCTTTCAAGCAGTCATATGCTTTCCAACATTCTTAATATATGGTTGTTTTAGGCAAGGTATGACTTTATGGTTTTATAACTTTTAAGAGTGTTTCCTTTGACCTATCTGGCACAATGTACGCAAAAAATTTGTTTGTCTCACGTTCTACTCCTCCAAACACCCACTCACCATCTACATGCTTCCCACGATTATACTTCCAGTTGCCATACTTGGATGATTCATCATTTTCCACAATCACATTTACTCCATCAATCATGACACATTCATTCACTTCCATGCAAACTTCCCGATAAAATTTTTTTCCAATCAACGACCTTTTCTATATTTCGTTGGCTTCCAGTCTGCTCTTTTCATGTTCGATAACCATTTTTTTTTAACAAGCTGCCTTCTTTAGGGAAACTGCGAAACAAAATAGAAAGGATGTAATGATAGCGTCTATCTTTTGGCTTGCATGTCATTAATATTTATTTCTTCTTCTACTTGAGGTTAAACTACAGGCACTAATTATAAATTTATTATAACCTACTCGTAAAACTTCAGCTTATTGCCTGTAGTCGACCTATTTTTACAATTATCAGCGACGCAAGTAGGCATTGCTGCAAGCTGTGAAATGGCAAGTTGGTCACGCCAAGATGGCCGCCGACATTCCCTCGTCTTGAGGGCCAATGCTCACTCCATTTTTATAGAGCTCAGTGTTCGGCGAACACATCGGTCGCTGTGAGGGACTTCCTCAACAAAAACAACATGACCGCTGCCCCTGGCACCCTGCGATTTCTATCGCTTCCGAAAATTGGAATTGCGGTTAAAACGACGGCGATTTGACTCCATTGAAGTGATCAAAGCGAAATCGCAGCAGGTGTTAAACATGCTTCAACCTGGGAACTTCCAGGAGTGCTTCCAGAATAGGGGACATCGCTGGCACCGCAGACCAAGATCCCGGGTGTTGGCCCACGATGGCGATACCGGATGCATTGTTCATTGGCACTTTCCTATGGTCTGCACCACACCTGTCCGCGTCTGTCGTCGGTCTCCAAACAAAAGCGGGATTCGTCGCTGAAGACCATCGGGCGCCATTCCATTTGCCAGCCCACTCGTTCACAACACCATTGCAGTCGTATCGCGCGGTGCTCAAGTGTCAAAGGAAGACAACAATGGACGCCTGGCAGACATTGTCGCGGCATGTAACCGGTGTACTATTATCGCCATTGACACTGGAGCAGTACCGGAAATAGTGATGTTGCGCAGTTGCCGCAGGGTGATGGTTCTGTCCGCTAGCGTTGTTTCAGTATCCGCATATCGGTACAAGCTGACGTGCTTCTTCGGGCCCCAAAGCCTGGTCTTCTGGCATGTGTGTCTTCCTCTCGCCATTGCGTCCAACATCGGCCTACCGTCCGTGCGTCCCGCGACACAGACAGCAATCCATCTGGTTGACCATCCAGCCTCAGAGAGGCCAATAATCCGACCTCATTCAAAGTCCGTTAATTGCATGAACGGTTGTCGTTGTCGTCGTCGCGGTATTGAGACCGTTGTGCGGATTACAGTACTGTACGTTCACGAGGCGGCAGTTGCTTCCTCCCTATAACTGCATGAAACGTCTCGCACAGGTGTCAACTGATGAGCCCATACAGGCTCCTGGACACCCTGTATCAACCCAAATGGTCATGTCCCGTGCATGCATCTAATCGTTTACTAGTCGGAGGTAGACAACCCTCCCCCCCACTAAATATGGATAAGGTCGGATAACTCCTTGTTGGTGTGGCAATTTAATTGCAACGCAGTGTATGCTGTAATATGCCATGTATAAATTAAATAATAAGTGAGAATCTTTCGCGAATGCGCTTTTTTCTGTAATTTGTTTTCAGTAATAGAATGCTTCCTGAACTCTTTCCCTTTTTTCCTGCTTAGCCCCCCCCCCCCCAAATGTAATAAATTTAAATATATAATTCTTGAAAATTTTTATTACCGATATTACCGGTAATATTGACAACATAGTTCCGACAGCTTGAGTAAAGCGATGATGAAGAAGTAAAAACTGCTTGGCTTTCCTCATAGGCGGCAGACTTCTATGAAGTGAGCATGCAGAAGCTTATTGAGCACTATGACAAGGCTTTAAATAAAATTGGAAACTAAGTGCATGAATAGTTAAAGGTATATAAAATCTGGTAAAGAAAAAATTTTGAGAATATATGTAGTGGTTTTGCTTTTATTACAAAACGGAAATTACTTTCTGAATACGCCTCGTATATACCCGGAGGATTAAAATTCAAATTTATATAAGACGTCTGAATATATTTGGGCACTTTATAGCTTAGCAGCATTGCCGTCTATGGCGGATAGCTCGACACTCCTCGAAAGGAATTTAATTCTCTTCAACGAAAATTCAGCGCCAACAAGGTAAGCAACGACACATTTTAACAATTCTAAAGTAGAAATTCATTATTTTTAAATGGAGTAAAATCGATTTGTACTTGAATTTTCAATAGTATATGCGCTATTGCGATTGCGCACAAAGTACTGCCTCAAAGGATAGCGCTCCTTATTCAAGTTTTGTGTATTTAAGTTCTATTTTCGGAAGCAGAGGGGACGTATTAAGTTAATAAACCACTTTAAATTAAAATTAATTTGTACTCATTCTTGAGGGATACTTGAACAAATTGTACATTGCAAGTAAAGATCGCTAAAATGGTAAAAGCAAAAATGGCTGTGGAGGAAGTGTGTTCATTTCAGGAAAATACGGAACCCACTAGCTTTTTTTTTGAACATGGGAAGAAAGACAATTATATATTTTATTTATGTTAATGTAATAATTTTTCGACAAGAGCAATTCCTTTAATTTGTGGTTTTAAAATCCACTTCTACTTGAACTTCTTCCCTCCAAACCTTGGAAGCGTATCTGGTCAGCTTAATAAAGGTTCATAAAGATATTTCTGAAATGGCGATACAGTGGAAAATGGAATGAGACAATTTTAACAGACCACTCCTGGATGCTTTTTCGAGAGAATTCCGAAGAAAAATACAAGAAGAAAAAGACGGCACATTGAGAACTGTCGCAATTTGTTTTTTCTTTATTTCTAATTGAGTGCCCATCACTCGAGTATTTGTACCCTTTTAATGAACGTTTCAATCAGTATTTGATAAGTTTAAGTAAATAATAATAGATTTTATTGTCGATTTTTAAATAAAGCTTTATTTCTCTCAAAATTGGTGAATGATTGAATTTTTCTGGCTTCTATTTTGGATTAAGCACCCTCACAAACAAATAAGTTTTTGTAGAATAGTGTAATTAGATTAGAAAATAGAAAAGAAAATTCCACGGCCTGGACTTCAACGAAGCATATCTTTTAAGCATATGTTAAAGCGTGGCTCTTTCTTTAATAACGAAATGCTTCCCTGTCCACCCTGGCTTAGTGATCCATTTGCGTCAACTTACTTAGATTGCTTTTTCATTCCTGATTGTATGGAAACTAAAATTGACCGTGAAATTCTCGATCATACTTTGAGTGGTAATTTGCACTGAATTTGCGAATCTATAGTACAAATATTTTCGACTATAATAGTGTTTCTATAATAATAAAAATTTCTGAAGAGATTAACAGTCTAAATTCCGTCCAATAAAGTTGGAGTGGGCGTGTCCAATTAAACGTCTGTTTCAATTGTTAGCCATTGCTGCAAAGTAAAATTAACAATATCTAAACAATTGAAATTGGAAATTTAATTGGACACGCCCACTCCAACGTTCGTTGTACAGGCTATAATCGCACGCAGTTATGCTCTTTCAAGAGGCAGTTGACATAATTTCCATTATCAATGCTATATTTTCATTAAAAACAATAAGAATAATGACTATACCGGGCGTATCCCATTATATTTCTAGTTTCGGGGACGTTGTTCAATTTTTATGCAGACAATCCGTTTTTTTTTCGTTGGACAGTATATAAAAATAGAATTGATTGGATGTATGAGTTGTTGTAAATTTGGAATACTTGGTTGTTTAGCGTTTTCGATTGTTAAAAAATACTCTGTTCAACTAAAGAAACTGGGCGTGTCCAGTTAAATTTCCCATTTCGTTAGACAATGTTACAAAGGAAAATTAACAATGTGCAACAATTAAAACTGAAACTTTATTGGAATTCGCTCACTCATTCTTTGATTGGACAGAACATACTCGTACAAAGATAATGACATCGATCTTATACTGAACATAACTTAAACCAATTATTAGCTAAGGTTACAGATTGGCAAAGTTTACATTCTGCAGCAGGTTTTCGATAGGGAGAATCAACAATGTGACGTTTCTACGAGGCGTGTTTGTTAAGTACCGTTTTGATATAAAAATAACCTTAATTTTTAACACTTTAATTTTTTCATGAAAGCCTGGATCTTAATCTACTTTTCAACATAATTTCTACCTATATTAAGGCATTTATCGTATCGTAAAAGCAACTTCTGCATTCCATCCTCATAGAAATCGGTCGTCTGATTTGCTAACTACTCCAGCACGGCCGTTTTGACGTCATCATCGTCGTAGCGCTGTTACGTGCAAGAACAAATGATAATCACTGAGCGCTAGGTCAGGGCAATACGGAAGGTGATCACGTAAAAATTAAGGTTTTTAAAATTGTCTTTATTTTTTAATATCCAAATGGTACTTACTTTAAAACAAGCCTCGTATTATGCTATGCAAGTGGAATTCACAGCAGCAACATAGATGGGAGAATTTGGTCGTTCAGAATAATTTATGAACGCAAATAGTGAGGGAAAGAGTGGTGAAGTTTTTCGACACTAGAACCATTCCATGTATTTTTGCTTTGAATTATATACAATGAATTAGGTGCATTTTCTTAGATTTTGTGTTGGACCTTACTAGTCGTTATAACAGCTCTTATGCAACTGGACATGAACTCCACCCTATCGTCGCATACAAACAGTCCGTGTATGTTCATCCCACAAATTCTTGATGGGAATATGATCTGGAGACTGCAAAGGTCATGGAAATAGTACAAATTCTTGATCACGCCCTTAGATCCATCTGAATAGAGCCATGTGATCTGTCCTATGGAAAGAAACTATATCTTGGAATGAAGCGTATGGCCGATGGACTTAATGGGCAAGTATATCCGACACGACGTAGCGTTCAGGATGTATGACGAAAAATCAAGCGAATGGCAAAAAAAATTATGAAAAATGAAAGCGAAGAATATAACTTTTTTATAAGTCCTGAATAAATCAAAGTAAGTTCTGAATTTCTTCATCTGAAGAAAGAAAATGCTAGGAAATATTTTAGAAGCCTTTCGAAAGACGAATTAAAATTAAAATTCAGTCTACTACCGAGTCTGTTAACAATCGAAACATCGCCCACGGTCATGAAATGAAACTGAGACACAATATATGTAATGTAGACTAGTTATTGATTATTTCAAAGACGTCTGTAAAAGTATGCTTACAGAATACTAAACTAGTTTTTAGAAGTTCCCTATCCCATCCGTTTCCATTTCTTATAACCATTTTATATCTTGATAGGCGGATCCGTTTAGGCTCATCCATTTTTTGACCACCTGTCAGGCGCGCTTTCCTTCAGCGTTAATGGCATCCTCCACCCCCCTACAGGAAGAGCGCGAAGGGCGAATCAACAGGCCGCGAACGAGTGCCGCATCGATCGGCAACAGCAGATGAACGCAACAAGTGAACCTCCGCCTACAAGTCCCCCACCACAGGCCCTCCCCATTATACCTTTAGCCAGAGCGCAGGCGTCGTCTCCGTCGTCGCTGCCGTCATCTTTCTCAGACTCAATCGATCGATTGCTCCCGTCCCCTTCCAAATGCGGAGACTAAGGGAATCTCTATTCAACCCGATGAAATTATGCGCCGTATTTATTATGCGCGTGTCATCACGTAGCTGTAAAGCAGCCGTTGTCGAGGCGCAGTTTTATCAACATTTCATCAAGCACACCCGCGCCGCACCCGTTTAAACACAACGGAACGAGTTCAAAATGTACAACGGAAGATCGTCAAACGATTTAAGAATAGGAATGGGGTGATTAAATGAAGACATCCGTTAAAATAGTCGCCTGAAAATTTGCTCATTAAACAAATTCCATTTCATACGGCCCATAAGAGTCCAGGACAGTCTGAAAGCGAAGGATAGCATGGGAAGTATCTCCCTGGGTGTGCCTGATTCCTTTGTTAATATGCTTCTCTTCAGGTCAGCAAATGTGCGAATTCTTCCCTTTGTCTTTCAGGTAACTTTGAAACTAATGAAAGCGCTAAACTGTGCAAGCCTTATGACCCATAATCTGAACATTATTCCTACTGAATTTGGTAGCCGTATTATAAATACTTTCCTATCTAAGGTAGATTAAATGGGTAAAGTTTAATTAAATTTATCCTGTATATAAACCAGAGTTGGTATCCGGCTTCGTTCGGGTTGGTTGAATACAGCAAAGCCAAATTGTTTAGGGTAAATTTTAAAATAATAAAATTAAGACTTTTATGCCAAATATGACTACTGTGTAGGATATAGTCATTGAAAATGCAAAATGTGAATGTACTATATTAGCAATATACACTTAAAAACCTAATATGCAGTTAATTATCTTCCAAAAATCTTTTGTAGACCTTTATTGCTGACCAGCCTGGATCATAGATGAAAAGGTCCTATACGTGAGCATGCTACGTACAGTTGCCCATGTGAAAAACACGTATTTTCCAAATTGACTCCCGCTTTTTTTAATGACTGTCCTTGCGCTTTGTTAATCGCCATAGCAAATACCAACCGAACGGGAAACTGGATTGGTTTGAAAGGAAATGGAATACCATTCATTTCGATTGGAATGCGATGAATCAGCACATAAGTATTTTTTCACATCCAGTGAGAATATTAGCCTTAATTACGTATGTGAATATATGTGGTCAAGCATATTCTTCACATACATTCTAGTTCCATTGTAAAGCTTTGGTGAATCAATATTGCGCAATATACTGATACTAGATGGATCCCGTCAAAATTTGACGTAAAACAACCCGTGTTATTATTAATCTCCATCTCTTTAATTAAAAAATAAATAAATAAAAAAATCGTCAGAGCAAAAAAAATAGAATAATCATTATGCACAAACAAATAGAATAATCAGAGCTTAAAGAAATGAGTGAACTAAATAAATAAGATCAAAATAGCTTAACTTCATAATTCTTACGAAACACAAATATCTCTGAAAGTACACTGCTCAAAACATTTAAAGGAACACTTCTATTAAGCAGCGTGCAGAAACAACTACGAATAATATGGACAAAATCGCTGTATGTGATCATTAAAAGACGGTTTATTTAACAATAGAATGCATTATTGAAACAACTGGTGAAGAAACATAAAGAAAAAACAGGAAACTGCAGGACCCCTGCCTATAACAAAGTGAGGAGAATGCCCTGTTTCTTCCAGGGATCAGTTTTTGCACCACTCAGTAATGTGTATGCCTACCATAGGCTGCAGTAACCTCCATGCACCATCGAGGCATACTCCGTATCAGTCGACGGATGTGATCTTGGGGAAGCCGGTCCCATTCCTCGGTAACTGCCTGGATGAGCTATTGCAGTTTTCTGGAGCTGAAGGCCGGTGTCGAATTTGTCTGTCAAGCATTTCCCAAAGATGTTCAAGGGGATTTAGGTCTGGACTCATTGCAGGCCACCTCATGGTCTGAATGCCATGCATCCGTAGGAAGTCTTGAGTGACAGCTGCAGAGTGTGCATGAGCATTATCCTGCATCAAAAGGAATCAGGCCCCAACAATCACATGAGCATTATCCATGTGCAGCAACAATCACATGTTCTTCTAGAATGTCACGAATGTAAACGTCAGTGGTCATTCGCCCTCGTACGACCACAAGATCTGTTCGATAGTCTATTGAGATGCCAACCCAAACCATAATGGAACAACATCCTATTCGGTCAGTCTCACAAACTGTTGCGTCGGTGTTTCGCTCACCACGTCGTCGTCAGGCGGAATCTTGACTCGTCTGTGAAGAGAACAGAACGCCAGTGGCGAAGCTGCCAGGTGACATGTTGATGTGCAAACTCTAGTCGCGCCTGTATGTGCTGGCGGGTTAGCCTAGGCACTCGATTTGGTCGTCTGGCTCTCAAGCCAACTTCACGTAATCTGTTCCGGATTGTTTGATCTGAAACAGCTACCCCAGTTGACATCTGCAGGTCATTTCTCAGGTCTCTGGCCGTTGAGGTTCTTTGGCGCAGGGCACAAGTTCGCACATAACGATCTTGATTGGCGGTTGTTGAGCGTCGGCGACCTTGCCCAGCTCTTCGTGAGTACTGGCCAGTCGCCTGGAATCGTGTCCACAGTAGGGAAATGACGGAAGAGGACACATTGAGGGCATTTGCCACAGTCCAAAACGATTGACCCGTTTGGAGCAATGTTACGGCTTTTACTGCTTCAAGATGCCTTCGTGGCATGTCAGAGCACTAACAACAACGTTCCAGGAATGCCTGCACCTTCTAATGTTCGACCGTTATCTCTAAGCAAAGAGTGTACTGGCATGTAACCACTTTGTTTTCCGGGGGGTTATATTGCTATGCAAATTTCTCAGAACATCTGGCAGCAAAATGTGTTGGCATATGAGGGAGATAGTAGGTTTCATGTTGCAGAAGATGAAATTGCTAAAAAGTATTATTTACGCCCTCTGTAGGGGATTCTGCAAGTGTTCCTTTAATTGTTTTGAGCAGAGTGTTAAACTGAGACATAAAGTGTCAGCGGGTAAAATGATCAGTTTATAAAGCTCTTTCTAACGACATAACATTTAACATAACATTTTCAGAGTTTTCAGTAGTCACATGGTAATGTCATAAAATGATCAATGCGCATACGCAGAAGTGCCAATTCTGCTCTTACAAAAATACTTTGCATTTTAATGTACAGGGCGATTCTGAAAAAGTGTTTATAACTGTAAGCAATGCCAGAGTTGACCAGAATGAACATTTTCTTTTAATACAATGTGGGTCCGAATTTGAACGCTAACTGAGATATGAACAGAAATAAAAATGCCGCCACCAAGACCAACAAGTTAATAACTCAGGTTCTGCAACGCCTAGAATAATGAATTTTGGAGAAATAATAGGGTACATAAAACTGTGTATACCGTTAAAATTTGATCGTATTCCAAAAAGCATGATGCACAAAACGACACCAAAAAGCGTTACGGAAACAGTTTTGCATTGTTATTGCACGTTTAAGCATTGTTGGCGCCGACTTGAAGCATACGCCGGAACTGAAAAGTCACCTAACCATTGTTGTCTGAGCAACAATTTAAATAAAAACTACTGAGATATTAAGAAATATATTGAAAGTGTGATAACATAGCGCAACTATACTTCGCTGTCTTACCTAGCCAATTCGTGCAATGGCCTATCGTTTTGCTTTCAGTGTTTTGAATGAAGACTAATGAATCCTAGTGTATTGGAATAAACTCTTTTCCATTACAATAAATATATTTTAGTACTCACAATTTCATTCATAATTTATTATTTTGAAACATTTAGATCTTTGATGTTTTTTGAAGTCTTCATCTTATTTCTAATTTATACGCTTGTTGAATTTCTATGTGCTTTGAAGTGCTTGTTGAATTTATTTCTACAGATTCTTTCCTCTCAGAGAACAATGTTCCATTCAAAGAAGCGTTGCGGGTGATGCAATAGTTTTAATTTTTCGTCATACAAAATACACTCGTTTTGTGCTTTTAGATACTACGAAAAGTTTGCACGTGCCGTATTTGTGTCCCACTTTCGATTGCGAGCAGAGACGCGAGTAAGGAGACGCATTTTAAGCATTGACGCTGTGTTTATTCGACAAATTATTATTATTCGGTTATTATAAGCCCTTATTCAGTCTTACATGATTCTGTAGACTCGTCCATTGATAAATAAATAAATATTTTATACAGTTTATAAAACTTTAATTTTTTGTTGCATCTAAAAACATTATCTTGATTCAATGCTTCGGACTGCAGATTCGAAACTAAGTCACTTTTTGTACAATGGTTTTAACCATAAAAAAAGATTTTTTGGCGCAATTCATAACCCCCTCCCTTACCTTCTCACCGCGTGTTTTTGTTATTTAAATTTTTTTGTCATGCTTATAAATTTTTGTTTTAAAAATATGCTAATACTAGAAGAGGTACCCGGCGTTGCCCGCAATAATTACACTTGCACAAACTTTTCCTTTCATTGTTAGTCATGAGATAT
>JAHWFO010082787.1:0-25421 GCA_023313115.1 Rhysida immarginata
AAATCTTTCAAAAATGCTAAACTTACGATTCCATAAACAATCCTAACGTGAATAAATTATTAAATTTGCATCATTAACGTTAATAAATTCTAAATTCTAAAACTGGCTAAATACTCATTCTCGAAATCCTACAAAATGTTCGGGTGTAATGGCGGACGACTACAGTGTCCCTCCTAGTGGACAATATGTTCTCTAAAAAGGTGTATAGTTATAAAAATTGTTTTCGAATGGTACTGTATCACAAACAAGAAAATAATGGTTTTTAGAGAAATATATAAAAAAATTAAGAACAGCGATAATAAAATGGATGAGCCGCCAGTGCTTACAAGGAAGGTACACATAGATGGCTGCCACATTTTTTTTGCGCGCAAGTATACCTTGGAAGCGATAGCGTTGCTTTCATGTAAAGTTGATTCGTGCGTATTGTTGAGTAGTGAGTAGTGAAGAAAAAAGTTGAGAGCGAAATAATAAACATACACACCTCTTTAACAATGGAGTCATTGTATGGCTATATAGGTCAAATTATTTCGTTTTCGTGGTTTATTTTGAAAGAAACAAAATTTGGCACTTTCTTATTTTCCAAGCATCTATAGTAGCTTGTGACATACATAGTTCGAAGGTAGCTTGTGATATACACAGTAGCTTGTGACATACATCTATAGTATGTGTTTGTGACATACATGTTCGAGGGTTTCCCTTGTTAGTGTAGTTATAGCAAGAGATCATGGTTATAGTTTATAGTGTGGGTCAATATTTAAGGCTACTTTTTCCTTGGGAAAACGTCCCATTCCCACGGAAAAACACAAACACTGGAACCATGCTATGTTCAAAAGCTTGCCAAAAGATGTCCAACGAGTGTTTTAGATTGTTTTAAACCACGCTATGGTTAATATTTTTCCTTTTGAGGTTAAAAATGTACTACATAAAAGAATTCTACGATAAGGGTTGGCACCTGTGCGGTATTGGGCTGGAGACTCCCATATTGGTCTTTTTTTGCCGGACTCCAGTTTCAAACAGCCATTACTGCAGGATTCGCAAATCACTTTGAAGGTTTCGATTTCAGAAACAGCTCAAAATCCTTGGCCCTCCGACTACCATGGATTAAGGGTTGGTTGGTGTATTAGTAATGTAATTTTTTCAAAGAAAAGGCAGCATGGTTAACAACAACAGATAACGTTTATTTCAGCACATGTTGCTTTACAAGATGGCTACATACAACTAGAGCAAAAACGCGGCAAAGACGAGTGTCATCCCGCAGCAAACGTACAAATCATAAATTAGATTACAAAATTAATATAAACAATAATATTAATAATAATAAATACATATCGACTATTTCCCCCTTTTAGTTTGATTAATAACGAAGTCTTGGAGTTTGACAGTTAAGCGGCGGTGTCTTTCCGATCTACGAATTTCTTGCTGCGGCTCTTCACTTCGCTGATTAGAACTGCTATCTACCTCATCTCTTTCGTGATCAACTCTACTTTGTAATTCTCCCAATCCTCTACTATCCCCTCCTTCACCGAGTTTCATAGTCCCAATAGTCCCAGTTTCTTCGAAGTGTGAATCCAACTCTGAAACATTGCAAGTGTGTGGAACGATGCGCATGCAGAACAAGCTGTTCAGACTGACGCTTACGCAATTGATGGATGTAACGTTTCCATTCCACACCATTGTGTAAACGGATCAAGTAAGTCACAGAAGACAAACACTTCAAACAACAGGAGATAATTACGCCAGAATCTGTGGATAACTTCGAATATCAGAATGAATAAAAAGACCACTATTCCACAAGAATTTCTTTAATTGATGGATACGTATTTCGGCAGCACTGCTGTCTTCTTCAGCATCCAACTATCGACCACGATCTTTACCGTTGGATCGACCGTCTTTACTCTTTATCTATCTTTATCTATCGACCGTCTTTACTCTACTGATCGTGGTCGATAGTTGGATGCTGAAGAAGACAGCAGTGCTGCCGAAATACGTATCCATCAATTAAAGAAATTCTTGTGGAATAGTGGTCTTTTTATTCATTCTGATACTTCAAACAACTCCTACCCATTTGCGGAGGGTTGATTCAGATAAAATGAGATGACTTTAAACGCCGCGTATGACCTTGATGGAATGTGATTTGCATGACTCGTCCCCTATTCATAGGGATTAGCTCTGTATATACTTGTTGCTGTTACTTGGGACATTTCGTGCTGAAACATGGCTTCCAAAATCACAGCTTTTTGGGAAGGGTATATGTTTGGCCTTTCCGACGCTAACTTCAGTCTTTCGTGCATTGTGGAATTATGCAAACGAAATAGTATTGTGGTATCCAAAGCTACTGTGGGTCGAATAATCAAGAACAAATCTAATGAACGTGGACGAGCAGAGAAGCAGACCAGAAACAAGCCCCAGCCAACACGCACAGCTCAGGTGGTGCGAGAAATCCGGTCTGAAGTGCTGAAAGAAAATCCCCCCACACAGAGAAGTCTAGCCCAAAGGAAAAGTATTTCACAGGCAACAGTCTCCAGAATAATTCATGACAATCTTGGGCTGGAGTGACGTCATAAAGCTCGCGGTCACATACTGTTGGCCAGGCACGTGCGGGAACGATTCACCAGCACCAGAAAACTGTATGAAAACCATCTTGCAGGTGACCAATGGAAGTGGGTTGTCTCCTTGGATGAAGCTTGGGTGTATCTCGATGACACCAACAAACCCAGGGCAATTTACTATCGCGAAAGAGGGGGCAAGGCCAGGTCCGATTTTGTCCGAAGGTGCAATGAAAAGTTTTCAAAGGGCTTCATGGTGGTTGCCGGATATTGCTCACGTGGACTGCTCACAATTCGTCGAGTTCCTCGGAACTGTAAAATTAGTGCAGCTTACTAGAGTAATGTAATGGGCCACATATATCGGCAGGATATCCCAAGTCTGTACCCTGGTGAACAATCAAAAGTTTGGATCCACATGGACAAGGCATCAAGCCACACTGCCAAGTCATCTGTGGCTTACTACAGGAAGATGGAACAGGAGACGGGCATACGAGTTATTCCCTTCTCTCATGTGCCTGTAAAATCTCCTGACGCATCACCGATGATTTCTGTGGTTTTGGTCTCCAGAAACGACGGCTCGGAAGTCGCCGACCAAGAACCGTTGGGCTATGGAAAATGTGTCAGCAGGTGTGGAACGAACTTCCCATAGAGTCCCTCAGACTCAGCCTACTTCAGTAGAAATTACGGTGCTGGGCGATAGTCCAACAACGTGGTTCTCACATCGAACACAACCGATGGTGGCGCCATGGTATTACACCATCATAACAGAACTGCAAATTCTTCTCATTTTATCTGAATCAACCCTCCGTATTGGAACCACGATAAGCACGAACAAAACAGCAATCGCCTTCCTTAAAATCTCTACGAACCGGGAAGAAAACAATGGAAGAATCCGAACGTGGAAGTAACAAATCCAATCGTGAACGCATGTTTTTAAGTTTGAAAAGTTCGGACGGTGACTTACAGTAGGGGTAGTCCGATAGGACAACAAAAATTGAGAAACTGCAGAACGAAGTGGTATTCCTTCACGAATCAATTTTTTCATAGTGCTCTTAGACACTCTAATAAAACCTTTTATCGCACCATTTGTAGCAGGATGGTATGGAGGAGTAAACGTCTGGTAAATACCATTATTGCTAAGAAAGTGCATAATCTCTCGACTGGTAAACTGTGTACCATTATCCAAATGAACATGCAAAGGAAGTCCATTTTTAGCAAACCACTCTTCTAGAACAAACTTAGTTTCCAATGCTGAAGGACTGTCAAGTATGGCTATCTCAGGCCACTTAGATGCTGCATCAACACCTAGTAAAAACCATTTATTGAAGAAAGGACCGGCAAAATCAATGTGTACTCTACCCCAAACTGTGGTAGGTACTGGCCATCATACCTCCGAAGTCTTAGAAGGCATATATGCTTCAAGTTGACAAAAGGAAGGATCTCACCAATTTTTCAATATCAGCATTAACACCCCACACTGTAGACCATGCCAACAATTTCATTTTAACCATGCTTATGTGAGTACCATGTAATTCTTTCAACACTAACTGTGTTAATATTTTAGGAATCACAATCCTATCATAAGAGAATAAAATTTTATCATGAATTGTGAGTGAGTCTCTAATTCTATAAAAAGGCAACAACATCGTATCTAATGTAGAATATGCAAGCCACCCACTAAGTACGAATTGACGAACAGTACATAGTACTTTATCACGCTCAGTATGTGCTTGCAAATTCACAAAAGTCACATGAAGCAAGGATAATGGAAACTGGAAAACATTACCATGTGAAAGAACAGAATCTTCTGTAAACGTAAGGGAAGTTTCACTCATCTGTGATAATCCATCAGGAATAACATTATCTTTAGTGGACACATAACGAATATCAAAGTCATAATTATTCAGAAAAACAGCCCAACGAATTAGTCTTGCTGCTACCTGTCACGAAATTTCGTGACGAATAATAGCATAAGCGCTTCGGGGGTCGCGAAGCCTAAATTCAATAGCAGCAAGCTTAGAGCAGCGCCAGCTATTGAGGCAGAGCGGCCGCATAGGGAAATCTAAGCTCCTGCAAAAAGGCATAATAGGAGATAACGAGCGTTCTCCTAACCATAATACTGGAGTACTGACGAGAGATTTCACGAGGAGACGAGTGAAAGGCTCCGCGAGGACGTTTTTCTCTCAGGCGGACGAGCGCGCGGGCTGCAGCGCTAATTCTTCAGTATCTTTCGTAGATGTGGAGTGTCACGACGTTTTGCAGCTACAAACTAATGAAGACGTCTCGTTCAACCAAGCGAACAGCACGCCGAAAGGTTCGTCAGTAAGACGGGATTCATTGACGAGGAGACAGCGGCTTCCAGTTCGACTATGTGACGTTGCGGCCACGAGTACGGAGCCCAGCCAAGAGCAGGAGCATCAAACTCTTCTCAGCCAGCTAGATGGGTCCAATTTGCCTACAAGGTCCCCATTAGCTACAAGCGCGTTCTTCGCCCTGGTTTATGCAGCACAGGTGCCCAGAGAACTGTATCAAGCCCTAGTCAACGTACCTGTGACGACTAAACGTTTCTCCAGCCGGCGTTACGTGGTTATGCCCTGGGGAACTCAAGCACTGGCCGAGGAGGATTTGGGCGCTCTCTTCCCAATATTTTAAGGTGAGCTCTCTCTCTTTTATCTCTCTCCCTCTCGTAAAATGTCAGTGAGACTATTTCCCTCTCCCGACGCCGCTCATAGCTCTTTCATTGTAAAATTATGCCAATGCGTAGATTAGTTAAGATACTGGCACTTATTAATTGCGTGTTATTTTTTTTCTACTTTCTCTATTAGAAAATGAGCCCTCGGCCAGTCCTTAAACGCATTATGTGTCGCCGCTCTCCATGGCACAAGTTTATCGCAAGTTTTTTTTTTTTGTGTGTGAAGTGCTTCTCGGGACATAACTTTGTTAGTCGGCTTAGGCCTTACTACTATTGTTAGTCTGTTGTTTTATTTTTTTGAGGCATCAAGCTTAACCATTTCTTTTAAACCAAGTCAATTGGGTTTACTTGTTTTCCCTACATTTTATTGCACATGCAGTAAATTATTTTTTTTTTATTTGTGTATTCGAAAAACATTTTAAGGCACCCTCGTGAGAGAGGGCGTCCAATCTTAAATTTTATTTAGTTTATGAATAAAATTAATTTTCCCCTGAATATCTATGACTGTGTCACATTATTTAAGGTTACCTGCGCTTCCACTACTTTGCTTCAAATCTTTAAATAATTTATATGTGACACAGTTATAGTAATGCTTTGTGGTGCAGAGCGTTTCGGTTTACGGCGGGCTCAGTTACACATATCCATTTACTCTGCTACTGTTGGTTTTCTTTGTGGTGCAGAACGTTCGGATTCACATCGGGCGCAGTGTTATACGCTGTTAGGTGTAGTGGTAATTCTTTGTGGCGTAGAGGGTGTCTGGTTCATAGTAGGCTCATTTTAGCGCAACAGTTCGTTCTTTTAATTCTTTGTAGTGTAGGGCGGCTCGTTTTAAGGCGGGCTTAGTCATAGAAGGGTTATATTGCCCTAACTCATCTCTGGGTGCTAAGTTCACCAATTTTTCGCCAGAGTCATAATTATTTTTGGTGTGAAACAGAGCTTATCAGTTTTCAGCGGATGCTGTATTGCTCTGGGTGCATTGGCTTACTTTATTTATTAGGGTGTTGCAGGTTCCTAGTTGTTAGTGTATAGGCTAAGGCAATTATTTAGCGGCAGTTAGGCGTAGTGTTGCGCGTAGGGCCAGTTATAGTAATTCTTTGGGGATTATTGTTTTAAGTTTGTGGGTCCACTGAGGGGTTATTGATCAAGGAAGGGAAGAAAAAAAGGGTCCCTTATTATTCCTTCTAGTGGCTATTTAGAATTCTTTTTTTTTGATTGAAGATTGAAGAAAGAAAATAAACATGAATAAAACAGAAAAAGCCATATTCAATATATTATCAAATACAGCCTATATCAGGCAAGATATTGCAAGATTTAATCAATGTTATGCGCGCTTAGCGGTCCAATTACCCTCATGTGATGAGTCGGAAAAATAAGATTATATGTTAAAGCCTTTCCGCGTGCAATTAGCAATAAACTGGGAGATAAAGCTCCAGCGCAGTTAATAGAGGCCATGAAGTCTAGTGAAATATTTTTATCTCCTCAGGAGGACCATCAGGTCAAGGGAGAATTTAAGTCTACAGATTTTGAGCTCCCGAAGCAAGTTAGCGAGCGAGTCGCTAACGATGAAGCGAGTCATTCAATCAAGAGTGTTACGTCCTCGTGGAAAATGGACGACCGAATTTTAAAAGAAATAAAAGAGGGTTATAAACAATGCAATTTTACGATGGGGAAAAGCCGTAACCCTCAGGAGCCTTTTTTTATTGAGGATGATTTAATTTATAAAAGGACGGACAACCCAATATAGGTGGTTCTACCCAAAATTAAAAAAATCACCAATAGGGTAATTGAAATACACCTAAGCGAGCCAGTATCTGGACATTTGGGGGTGTATAAGATGCGAAGAAAAATCGCCAATAATTTTTTTTGGCCAGGGATGGCAGGCGACATTGCTGATTTTATCAAAAAATGTGCTGTTTGTCAATGAATAAAATCGAACGAAGGAAGCCTTTTGACAGCCTACAACCATTAGAGGTACCACCGCAGAGGTGGCACACGATCACAATTGATTTCGTGCTTCCGTTACCTAAATCTACAGCAGGGTATGACGCGTTACTCACGGTAACGGACAAGCTGTCGAAACGAGTAAGGCTCATACCCTGTCACTCCTCCATTACGGCGGAGGGTACGGCGCGACTACTTGTGGATAACATAATAAAGCTCCACGGTTTTCCACAGGTTATTGTCTCGGATAGAGACGTAAGGTTCAATTCAGAAGTTTGGCGGCACATCTTCAAAATGCTAGTTACTTCTCTCAGATTCTCCCGTGCCTACCACCCACAAACAGATGGACAGTCTGAGAGAACAAACCAGGCGGTCATCCAAATCCTGAGAAACTATTTAAATTTGAATAAGACCGACTGGGACGAATACTTGACTATCGCTGAAATAGCCATTTATGCCTCCATATCGGAAACAACTAAAATGTCCCCGTATTTGGCGGATTTGGGAAGGGAAGTGGTCATCCCTCCATCAGTCAACAAATATGCTAATACCCAGGCAGGAGCGGATTCGTATGTTTCCCACCTGTCCAAACTCTTGAGACAGGCCAAGTCCAATATCAAGAAAGCTAATGCTAAATACAAAAAACACTTTAATAAAAAACATACCTTTTGGAAAATGAAGAAGGGGGACAAGGTTATGGTATGGGCAGCGCGATTACACCCGTTAAGGCATAGAGTAGGCAAAAAGCTATATGCCAAATACATTGGCCCTTTCGCTATCTTGAAGGTAGTCAACAAATTATCTGCATGAGTGAGGATCCCGGACAAATGGGGGGGTACACGAGTATTGCACGGGTCCTTCTTAAAAAAGTTTACAGATAAAAAAGGGAAAGATCCGAAAGCTTCCCCAGGCCCCATAGCGGATCCGCAGTTCGCTAACGTGTATAAGGTAGAGAGAGTACTAGATGTTAAGGGAAAAAAACCTAAAAGATTTTTCTTGGTTAAATGGCTAGGCTATCCAAAACCTACTTGGGAGCAGGAACAACACCTCCATCGGTGTAAGGGACTAATTTCGCTGTTTTTTCAGGGCTAGAGGCGGTCGCAGCATAGAGGTAAAGAGGGTGTCGATGCTGTTTACACAGAACCTTCCACGGGAGATTCGCGAGATATTCCAGTATTTCCAGTATTTCCCTAGATATTCCAGTTCGAAACAGTTTCATAGGGTAAATCCGCGACAGGCGGGGGGGAGGATGTCACGAAATTTCGTGACGAATAATAGCGTAAGCGCTTCGGGAGTCACGAAACCTAAATTCAACAGCAGCAAGTTTAGAGCAGCGTCAGCTATTGAGGCAGAGCGGCCGCATAGGGAAATCCAAGCTCCTGCAAAAAGGCATAAACAAAAGCGCCGTAGAAAAAAGGTGAAGTCTCATGGCACGGGTGTCGTAAATTCAAGAGCGGCGGGAGAGATGAGAGTAAAAAGAGAGGAGAGTGAGCTTTTGAAGAGTGAGGAGGTGTGCTCGGTAATAGGAGATAACGAGCATTCTCCTAACCATAATACTGGAGTACTGACGAGAGATTTCACGAGGAGACGAGTGAAAGGCTCCGCGAGGACGTTTTTCTCTCAGGTGGACGAGCGCGCGGGCTGCAGCGCTAATTCTTCAGTATCTTTCATAGATGTGGAGTGTCACGACGTTTTGCAGCTACAAACTAATGAAGGCATCTCGTTCGACCAAGCGAACAGCACGCCGAAAGGTTCGTCAGTAAGACGGGATTCATTGACGAGGAGACAGCGGCTTCCAGTTCGAATACGTGACGTCGCGGCCACGAGTACGGAGCCCGGCCAAGAGCAGGAGCATCAAACTCTTCTCAGCCAGCTAGATAGGTCCAATTTGCCTACAAGGTCCCCATTAGCTACAAGCGCATTCTTCGCCCTGGTTTATGCAGCACAGGAGCCCAGAGAACTGTATCAAGCCCTAGTCAACGTACCTGTGACGACTAAACGTTTCTCCAGCCAGCGTTACAACATGGTTATGCCCTGGGGAACTCAAGCACTGGCCGAGGAGGATTTGGGCGCTCTCTTCCCAAAATTTTAAGGTGAGCTCTCTCTCGTTTATCTCTCTCCCTCTCGTAAAATGTCAGTGAGACTATTTCCCTCTCCCGACGCCGCTCATAGCTCTTTCATTGTAAAATTATGCCAATGCGTAGATTAGTTAAGATACTGGCACTTATTAATTGCGTGTTATTTTTTTTCTATTTTCTTTATTAGAAAATGAGCCATCGGCCAGTCCTTAAACGCATTATGCGTCGCCGCTCTCCATGGCGGTTGATTCGAAAATCAGAGACTGATTTACCGAAAGTTTTTTTTTGTGTGTGAAGTGCTTCTCGGGACATAACTTTGTTAGTCGGCTTAGGCCCTACTACTATTGTTAATTCTGTTGTTTTATTTTTTTGAGGCATCAAGCTTAACCATTTCTTTTAAACCAAGTCAGTTGAGTTTACTTGTTTTTCCTATATTTTATTGCATGTGCAGTAAATTATTTTTTTTTTATTTGTGTATTCGAAAAACATTTTAAGGCACCCTCGTGACAGAGGGCGTCCAATCTTAAATTTTATTTAGTTTATGAATAAAATTAATTTTCCCCTGAATATCTATGACTGTGTCACATTATTTAAGGTTACCTGCGCTTCTATTAATTTGCTTCAAATCTCTAAATAATTTATACGTGACACTACCAGCAAATTCTGACCTCTTTTTGAATTAAAGATTGCCAACAAGGGTTTGTGATCTGTTTCTAAAATGAAGGAACGATCATACAAATAGTACTGAAATTTCTTTATGCCAAACACAATAGCAAGTCCTTCCCGCTCTGTCTGGGAATAATTACGCTGTGCAGTAGACAAAACAGCACTTGCAAAAGCCACTCGGTATCTCTGTCCATTAATATCATGAGAAAGAACTGCTCCCACGCCTACAGGAGAAGCATCGACAGAAAAAATCAAAGGCCTATCAGGATCAAAGTGAGTTAAAATTTTTGCAACGTGATCAAAAGCTCTCTGTTGATTAGGACCCCATATAAATATATTACCTTTCCTCATACAATAGTAAAAAAGTTCCATAATAACCTGAATATTCGGCAAAAATCAGTTATAATAATTAATCATTCCAACTAGCGTTTTCAATTCTGCTAAATTTTCTGGAGCTCGGACATCCAAAATTTGCTGAACCTTATTCTCCAAAGGTTTCCAACCATCCTTACTAAACTGATATCCTAAGAAACGTACAGTGCTTTGAAAGAATTTACATTTGGATCGTTTCAAGCTAATTCCAAACTTTTCACACAATTGAAAAAATGACACTATTCTTTCCAAATGATCAGTTGCAGAGCTATCTGACAAGCATATATCATCTAAAAAAGGCTGTACCTTTAAGGGCTTAAAAATGTTTTCAACAGTATGCTGGAACATTGCAGGAGCACAAGCCACTCCATAAAATAAACGTTTTACTCGGAATAATCCCTTATGAGTGTTGATGGTCATAATCTCACTTGAAATTTCATCAAGGGGCAATTGATTATAAGCCGATTGAAAATCAATTGTCGAAAACCAAGAACTACCAGCTAAATTTTCTGCAATTGTTTCAAAAGTAGGCAAAGGATATACTACCTTTTCTAAAAATTTGTTGACCGTCAAATTATACAATCCTGCTAACCTAATGGAACCATCTTTCTTCTCTACCGCAAGAATCGGTGTTGCCCACTTAGAATACATTACAGGTTCAAGAACTTCTTCCAATACTAATCTGTCCAATTCTTGGCCAATTTTATCACGTAAGGCTAATGGTGGATTATGCGCGGACAAGAAAATAGGATTTGCCTCTTTTTGTAAAGGTAAGGTTAATTCAACCCCATTTTACATACTCCTACTCCTTGTTTAACCCGGCATCACTCGCGCCAAATTTTATAACAGCACTACCCGCACTGCGGTGTTTACACCACACTTTTTAAAAGTGATTTTATTTGATAAAAAAAAGAACTTATTGAGATAAAATAACATAAAATGTTATTTATTATACTTTTATAAATTTCTTTATGCCAAAATTCTTCATTCATCATCTTAAATCATCATTACTAATCACATCATCGCGGAGAATGCATCACTCGCGCCAAATTTTATAACAGCACTACCCGTGCTGCGGTGTTTACACCGCACTTTTTAAAAGTAATTTTATTTGATAAAAAAGAACTCAGGGCAATTTTATTTGATAACTCAAGATATTGCAGTTTATGACCACTTATACAAATTAGAAGAAAATAATAAAATTAAGTGATTTTAAAGTGATTTTCAAGAAATCATGTTTATGTCAAAAATTTACTTACATGACTACTCGTGCAGCAGTGTTTGCACCGCAAAGTGAAACCAAGCGTGGAAAACATAGCTTTAATCTTCACTTTCGATAAACTGAATGAGATCAACACGGGCGCTATCTGTTGCCAATAAGTTGTACTTGAAATACATGGAAGTCATCACAAGGTAGTGCCTTTGTATGATGAGCTGTATCAAAAAAATCAAAAAGTGCGGTGTAAACACCGCTCGCACGAGTGACGCCGGGTTAAAAACATTATCATATCTACACAAGACAGATTTTAACTTATCCTCTATACCTTGAATACAATGTAAAGAAATATTTTCTTTTGTAGAATTCACACATTCATTTTCCGTACTTATGTTGAATTTCTGTGATAAGCAGTTCTGCATAACAACCCATTTCTTAAAAGCACTAAGTAAATCCTGACCTAATAAGGAAGTTACATATCCCTTAACTACATATAATTTGCATTTTCTTGACTCATCATCCCACTGCACATTAACACATATGGTACCTAATATTTTAAATCATGACCTCCAAAAGCGCTGAGCTTTAATTGTGATTGTTCTAATGGAAACTTCTTAAATTGTTTTTCATACTGACGCTCACTAATAATAGTAACAGCAGAACCTGTATCCACTTCAAAAATCATGGGTTTGTCATTCACAGTCACTTGAACATGAAGGGGTTTTATTTGCATAGGTGAATTTTCAACTTGGAGTACTCTTAAGGTGTTACAGTTTAATTGTTGATCTTCATTAACAATAGAACTATTTTGCTTAACTTCTGATGACTCACCTACTGATGGCGTTTTTCTGCACATGATCTTCAAATGGCCTCTTTTTACACACACAAGACAGTTGTAATCCTTAAATTTACACTGTGGTTTCAAATGTGAACAACTGCCACAAAAAAAAAACATTTTTTTTGAACAGGAGGAAACTGACTGTCTCTTTTAGGGGCATTTTTTTTGTTATGCGAAACCTGCCTCTCACGAAAATTATAGTGTTCAGTCATCCTACGATTTTCAGTCTTAACGTGCTGCATCTTGGGAATCGCACATGGAACTTGATTTACAGTATTCAATTAAACTGCTTGCTCACCACGTATGTCCTGAACATCTTTTTCTGTTTTCTTTGCAGGGTCTCAGAAGCAATGCCGTTCATGAGCTGGTCATACAGTCTATCCGTTAAACCATCTTGAAATTCACAATTGTACGCGACCGTTTTAAAACGCAATAAAAAGTCATGTATCGATTCGCTCGTGTTTTGAGTCAGTCGGTGAAATCAAAAGCAAGCCGTAGAAACTGAGGGTTTCGGACAAACGTATTTCTCCATGATCTTTATCAGTTGAACAAAAGTCTTTCATTTCGGCAAATCAGGAAGACACAGCTGTCTCACCAATCTATAAGTTTTCTCATCCGCTGCAGAAATCAAGAATGGCACTCTCTTCTCGTCAGCTACACCATTTACCTCCAACCACTGTTCAAAGTGTTCCACAAACAGCTTCCATTCATCCCCGAAAACGAAAGTTACTGATGCGCCGAAAAAATTAATCGTCACAGTTATTCCTCAGCTCAAATTTGTGTCTCACCTTGCTCAAAAAAGTTCATCAACTTCAATCGCATCCCTCGTCGACAAATTAATGTATTTTTTTCAAAGAAAAGGCAGCGTGGTTAACAACAACAGATAACGTTTATTTCAGCACATGTTGCTTTACAAGGTGGCTACATACAACTAGAGCAAAAACGCGGGAAAGACGAGTGTCATCCCGCAGCAAACGTACAAATCATAAATTAGATTACAAAATTAATATAAACAATAATATTAATAATAATAAATGCATATCAATTAGAATTTTTGGCATCGACTATTAAGGTCATTTTGCACCTTTTACATAAGTTATGTCTGTACGCAGCCCGGGACAAACACAAATATCCATGCCCACGGCGGGATTCGAATCCACGATGAGATGGACTCGACAACTAGAAAGCCTAGGCCCTAGCCCTCTCTGCCACCTGGCCGGCGTGGATTAACGGGGAAGGGGGGGGGCAATCAGGCGTGACCACCGAGAGAGAAGGCCTCCGCAATGAAATTGAATACATTGTTACATCATCATAGATAGTGCAAATTCAGGGCTTATTATTGGTAGAAATACGAATAACAATGCACTATCTATGTGATGCAACAATGTATTCTGTTTCATTGTGGAGGCCTTCTCTCTCTCAGTGGTCACGAATCAGGACGGTTCAGAAAGTACGCCAGCCTGTGTAAAAAGATATGATTTTGAAAAAAGTCCATTTGCACAATAAGAAATGTTTAATTTAAAAGAAAAATTAAATTTCAATGAAAGTGTTCATATCTCTGAAAAATTATTAATTAGATGGAGAAATTTTGTTTGACGAAGGTGGCAAACCTGACTTCGGTTTTGATACTCTTTGTAGGTGGCAAATTACGGACTTTGAATTTTCCTTTGTGTATTGGTTGTTGTTGTTTAGTTTTTGCTCTTTGGCTGCAGTTTTAGAAGTTTTTTTGGCGCTGACTTTCTCCGCACTGAGTTCTACATGAGCGAAGCCGCGGGCACAACTAGTGTTTTATAAAAGCATTAGAGCAAAGAATCTGGGAGAGGAATTATCACGAGATTCTGTAAATCGTAACAAAGTTTGTGATTGTGATTTTCTCGCAACGATGAAAAACGCACCAAAATTACGATTTATAGAATCTCATTATTATTCCTCTCACAGATAATTTGCTCTAATGCTTTTATAATAAAATTGTGGTCACATTTCACCTTCCTCGGATGACATTTATCTATGTCCATTGAACAAAATTTCAATTTCTACACTCACAACAATATGTGGTTCATATGACCCGCTTGTGAGAGTCCTATGATTCTTCCAATACGACCCATTAAAGAGAGTCTTTTGACACATATGACAGTAAGAGTTGTTTGACCCGAATTTCCGAGTTGCCATTCTCGGGTCAATTGACTCGATTGTACAAGACTTAAGACTCATTAACGGAATGTTTACTATACGCGTATATAGATATTTACACAAGCTTGCATACCTATTTATACATTTTTACATACATATTTATATATTTTTACAGCTACTTACACATTTATATAGTCATATTTGCACAAATTTACACACATGTATAGCCATATTTACTCAAGTTTACACATGTATACACAAATTTACGCAACTTAGTTTATACTATTATACACGTGTTTTTACACAATTTATACACATCTATACACAAATTTACCCACATGTATACATAATTTACACAAATTTACACACTTTATATTCACATATAAACAAATCACACAAGTTTATATATTGTAACGTGCCAAAAACCAGCAGACGTAGTTTCGTCACGTTCAGTTTTTTTACGAACGCCCTCCCGAGCAAAGGACGTTAACCTCCCTTATTATTATAAATCCCCACAATTTGAAGGCTATAGCACCTACTTATCCTGAGTTAACCCGATATTTAAACAAGAAATTAACACTATCCCGCGCTAACCAGATAAGCCCTAAAGTATGAAAAAAAACGCTCCCCACTGAGTATTCTAGAACAATGGTCAAACACGCGTTGAGAAGGAAGTACTTGAAGGATCGCGGTACGATTCTTCAAGTTAACAAAATACGAGTCTAAAAGGAACCTTAAGCCCCTCGAAGAAATTACCCGTTTAAGAAATTAAGGTATTAGTTTGATATGATAATTCTGAAGAAAGAACCCCACGGATTCCAAACAAATTATCTCCTTTATTGCAATATGAAATAAAGAGTGGTGTACAGAATAAATCAGGGACTATTTTTCAATCAGAGGACGAGATGACGAAAGTGTAGCGTTCAGCGTCGAAAGAAGGTTAATCTTGTGGCGAGGAGAAGAAAGCGGAGCTGGAAGTGAAGTAGAAAAGTCCATGTTGCTAGTCCGTCGGGGTGAGAAAGTAGACAAACGCCCGTGGAAATTAACATTGTTTGAATCAGTCTGGTATAACAACAGGGACAAGTCGTCTGACGAGGGATCTAGGACGAATTGAACTAAGAAGTAGTTTTTGAAAATTACACCACATATAACTGTTTGGAAACAAAAAAATCGTAACAAATGGAGATTCAAAAAAAACTTATAGCTACAAAGAAAAGGTACAAAATGAAAGCCCAAAGAATTAAATTGAAATTAAACTAAATAAACAAAAAAATAAAGAAAACCATAAGAATTAAATAGAAGTTCGTTCAGGGCGGACAACTAACACAGACCTAAAGGGGGGAATCTAAAACAACAAGAAATGCACATAGAACTAAATTACGTTACGACGTTGATACATCTAAGGAAGGGGGCCAGGTAGAAGGTGACAAAAGACGGACGCACGTGTGAATCGGAATTGCAGTCAGACTACGGCTACACAAAACAGGACCCTAAAATAAAGAACAGAAAAAAAATAATAATAATAACATTCACACTTAACCGTAAAAAGGGCAAGGAAAGAAAACAAAAAAAAAATCAAATCACAGCAGAAGTAAATAACTGAAAGTTAAATAATTAATATAAAAAAAAAATTGGTTTCATGAAGATTCCTCACAAGAAGGAATTATTTGTTTCCGAGCGTGGGAAAATTATAAACGCCAGAGATCGGGTTGCGGTGGAGAGACCCAGAACGATGGGAATTATCGCCCCGGCGGAATAAAGAACGATTAATTGCGGACAGCAGATATGATACGATGAAACAGGTGACACAACGTGGAGATCAGCGGTGAACACAAAGTCAGCTAAGCAGTGACGAAGCGGACTACTCGCCGTGATAAAGTGGTCGCCACCAAACCCATTGGAAGGAGTAGCGAGAAAAGATACGCATTTACTTGGAGGGCCTTCCGTCGTGTTCTGGACACTAGTATGCCGTCGAGGCCCTAAAAAGTAATGTTAGCGTAGGACTACGATTGCACAAACCAAGCCGCTTCAAAGCTGACCGGCGGGCGCAGAAGGCAAACTAGACGACGGTACAATCTCGTGGGACGCCGACGATGATTAGATTCGAATTCTGTTGGATAGAGGATTCGAACCGTGGAGATTGGCCGTACAGCCAACTGCAGGTATGTCCCATGCGTTCTACGGTGAGAAAGGAAAACAATTCATGCTAAGTTTATGGTTGTATACAAGACATACCGTTTTACGAATATTTCTTTTCGTCGTTTTCCTGTGGAGAAGTGATATCCCAAAAACAAGGAATCCAGCCGCAATAGGCTTGCGGAATTCAATACCTGGCTACGGGGTACATGAAAAAGGTGAAAGATTCCACCATGGATCCTTTAGGACAGCCCAGACGACATCTCTGATGTAATTCAAAAAAAGGTAACCGTGTCTTCGACTTCATAGTCCATTAAGACTGCGCTCAGCCCAAAAAAAAGCATGAGTCGGAAAGGAAAAGAAAACATCTCTGGATCGTTGAGGGGCCACCCTATTCCTTGTGACCTAAGCGGACACCACTGCTCCTCAAGGTTCGCCTCGCTGGACTCCCTTCGTGTAAATAAAAATTAATTTTCCAAGAAAAAACTAAATTTAAATATTTTAGCGCCGCGCGATCGCCAAACTCGCGCTAGCGAATGCGCAACGTGACACTTTAAAAGCTCTTCTCTCGGATAACAAAGGGTAATTAGTAACCAACAATCCCAAGTAACCAATTGACTTTAAACTATACAACAATTATGTACCATTTAAACGAAGTAATCATAAACAATCAAGAAAATATTTTGATTCTTTTAAAACAGAATCGACCAAAAAATCTATTTTAATTTCTTTATACTTTAAATATATTTCCTGCACCCCTTTTCTGGTTTTCTTGATGTTCGTCACAATGGTAAAAAAAAAGACCCGGGCAATTGACTGTTGATCATGGAGTACATTAATCCAAAAAGCAATACGACCTCGTGATTAATTTGTAAGGCTAACCGCGTTTAAAAAAGAAAATCATGCGAATTTTCACGGCAGACTCGTTTCCTTAATCCTCTATCGTATGAAAAAGAAAGCATTTACGAAGAATTAGCGTAATTAAAATGAAAACCTGGCCAGGTTATTACAAAAGAAATCTACAAATATTTCCTTGTACGAAGAAGATAAGGTGGTCTTTTTACCGAGAAACACTCCGACTTATCCACCAACGCGGAGCTAATGTAACGCGACTAGAACGCGGCACGTGAACCCTTTAAATTCCCTTAATGGAGGGGGCTCACAGTAACCTCCCTATAACTGACCGAGAAGCCCACAAAGTCTCTGTTTATCTCAGAGATCAAAAGGTGCACTTGGAAAAAAATGAGCATCACGCATGCCAAAAAAAATACCCAGAGGTCAATGCCAATAATCGATTGAGAAAGTGAAGAGGAACATAATATAAAGGCTAGGCCGACCGTGCAAGAATGGGAACAAATGCTTGATAAAAAAAACCCGAAAAATCTCCTTCCAACACACGTAAAGGCGAATAACCACAGAGAATCAACCGGGGTTCCCAAAAAAAAAATTCCCATGAAGCTTGGAAGCATGGAGCAAAAAGGTACGTGACAACATATCTGTACAGCTTATTTACACATATGCACGCAAATTTACACAAGTGTATACACAATTTACACACGTTTATACATTTATACAAATTTACACACGTGTGTACACCTATTTACACAGGTACATACAGTTACACATGTTTACGCTTATGTACACAGCAGTACAGCATATTACACATTAATACATGTACAAAAATTTACACCTATTTCTCATTGGCTTGAGCGGCTACTGGGTATGTCGGCAGGTGGTGGATAGCCGAATATCCTAGGTTGATTACAACATAGGACATCCCCGAATATCCAATAAGGGTATGCAGACCAACTCCCGAACCCAAGGTGTTATGCGACCCGTGCTGAAGGGTAGATGGCACTTCAGTTATAGTGTCTTTAACGGAGCCTCCTGTCTACCTGGCGACACTCAGGAGTATTTAGCCTTATCCCGGTATGCAGATACCCCCGGGATGGACCGTCAATCCTGCATTATTACACCAGTTTATGGATTTAATAAACCAACTTTATCTGGTGACCCTGTGGGGAACCAGCAACTTGCAGTTGATATCGACATGGCAGAAATGCCCTCTGTTGATTTAACTGAATGTAATCAGCATACTACTTCTGAATCTGAAGCGTCGCATGCTTTACAGCGTGCAGTCTCTGGCGAGGATAATGGCATGACTGTTTCAAAATATGCTCACAGCCAGATGCTGAGGTGCATCCAAGCAAACCTCCAGCATAAAAAACTGGCAGCAGCCAACCTCAATGGAATTTTTCTGGCCGAACCTTGGATTTCTAAAGATGGAAATAGAGGTTTGAGTAACTGTGGAGGTAAGCTAATTTACGATTTTTCATGCTCATCTCCCCGAGCCTATTTATTGATTAGATATATTATTAATGCTCTGCCTATGTATCAACTCTGTTTCAGAGACTTGGCTGTAGCAAAAATCACCCTTCGAATGGAAGGGAGAAACCAAGATATTATCTTTGTCTCGGGTTACCTTCCATTCGAAGAGATTACACTCATAAACGATGATTTTAGAAGAATATGGGAAACTTCGATCAGCCAGAACGTGGAAATTGTTTTTGGCTGTGATGCAAATGCTCACCACATAATGTGGGGGAGCTCAAACACTAATCTGAGATGATAAACTTGAGAATAAAATGAAACTCTTTTTCCACAACGAAAAAAAAAAGAGTTTCGTTGTGGAAAAAGAGTTTCATTTTATTCTCAAGTTTATCATCTGCATTATCCACATAAGATTTCTAGACAATTTACTAATCTGAGAGGTAAGTTATTATTTGGCTTCATCTTAGAAAACAACTTGGAAATTTTTAATCTAGGTAATAAACCAACCTTCATTACTTCGGTAAGAAGGGAGGTAATTGACATCACAATTGGTTCTTCCAATATGTGTAAATGGATTAGGTAATGGTATGTTGAGGAGAAGCCATCTTTGGCTGACCACCAACATATTCGCTTCTCTCTTCTTGCTGATGAGGACTGGGATAGAATCTTTAAGGATCCTAAGCGGACAAACTGGACTCAATTTCGTGAGGACGTTCGTTCTGCGATCTCCGGTCTTCAGATGATAATTCGCGATACGGTTGACTTGGAATTGTGTGTGAATGGATTACAACAAGCCCTGGTTCAGTCTTATCACGACAATTGTCCTTTGCTGAGAAAGAAAAGTAGATCCGGCTGTGTGTGGTGGAATCATGATCTTTCTCAGCATAGACGAACTGTCAGGAGGCTTTTTAGGAAAGCTAAAAAGACCAACGATTGGCATAGCTATAAGCTTGCCCTCGCTGAGTATAATAAAGCCATTAGAATGGCTAAGCGTATTTCGTGGAGGAAGTTCTGTGAATCAGTCCAAAAGACTGAAGGAGCTAGACTCAACAAATTCTTAAAGAGAGAAAACCCAATTTTTGTTGGTACTCTCCAAAAAACGGATGGTGAATTCACCAGGGATTCTAAAGATGTCCTCGAGACTCTTATGGCAACTCATTTCCCGGGTGCCATGCCCTGCGAACCTTTGGATATTAATTGTTTGGATTCTTCTAGCAATATTTCCAGGGATAGCTGGTCTATGGCCAAGGAAGTAATTACACGTAATATGCTAATCTTGCTTCAGCAAGTATCGGACGTGATTTCACCGATTTTATGTACTATCTTTAGGACTAGTTTAGCCCTAGGTTATTCCTAATTTGTGAAGGTTGGTCAAAGTGGTCTTTATTCCGAAACCTGGTAAGGGTTTTCAACCGATTAGTTATCTTCTTTCGTACTTAAATGTTTCGTAAAGATCATTGATAGGCGAATTAGAGAAACTACTGGGATAACTATCCCATTCATGTTAATCAATTTGCCTATCAACCGGGCAAATATACAGAGGTAGCTTTACACCATTTGGTGGTTAAAATCGAAAAAATCCTTGAGTACAGGCAGTTTGCACTTGCAGCCTTTCTCGATATTGAGGGAGCCTTTGACAACACTCTTATATTTCAATTGTCAATGCTTTGAGCTCTAAAGCTATTGATCCACTGTTCAGTGAATGGATTCAAACCCTTTTGGCGGACAGAATCATTGTCTCCCAATTTTTGGGAGAGGAAATTAAGGTTCGACCCTCCAGGGGTTGTCCACAAGGTGGTATTCTTTCCCCCCTGCATTGTAACCTGGTGGTGGACGACCTTATTTCTAAGTTAAACAATCGTGGCATATATGTCCAAGGTTATGCGGATGACATTGTCATCTACGTGTCTGGTATTGATAAACTTACCTTGTTGGACCTGATGCAATCTGCTTTGTATGAGGTTCAAACATGGTGCTTTGAGCGGAATTTAAGGGTTAATCCTTTGAAGACCACTCTTGTACATTTTACCTGTCGTAAAGAAATTATTCCTTTTGACCTAACACCAACTCTGTTTGGTGAAAGGATCATTGTTAAGAAGGTCAAATACTTAGGGGTCATCCTTGATAGTAAATTGACCTGGAATCAACATCTTGATAAAAGAAAAAAACAGATTAAAGTGGCACTCTATCGATGTCGCCGCGTCCTAGGTAAATCTTGGGGTCTTACCCCTAAAATGGTATACTGGATGTACGTTACAGCCATTAGACCTATTTTAACATACTGTGCTCTGGTTTGATGGTGTAAGGATGAGCAGTCTACCGTTAAGGCCAGGCTGGCCTCTCTCCAAAGGTTGGCCTGCCTGGGTATCACAGGCGCTGTTTCAACTACACCAACCAGGCCCATGGAAGTAGTTTCTTTGACTCCATTGGATATTTATATCAAAGGAGTCGCTAGGAAAATTTCATATCGTCTGGGTAATCAACGGCTTTGGGTAGACTTCCCTGGGGTGAAATCTCATACCATCATTAGCTGGATTATGACCAGTAAAATCTTACAAATCCCTTCCGATATAATGGAAACTCGAACCCTCCCTGAGCTCTCGAGCGAGGTCATCATAGACCCCGTGGTAGAGCGGGGAAAGGAGAGTCTGCATTATCCAAAGGGCGCCATCATTTGGTATACAGATGGCTCCCGATATCATGGATTCTCTGGCCTGGGTGTTTACTGTGGCAATCCGTGACAACAGAGAGAAGGCCTCCACAATGAAACTGAATACATTGTTACATCATAGATAGTGCAAATTTAGGGCTTATTATTGGTGGAAATACGATAACAATGCACTATCTATGTGATGCAACAATGTATTCAGTTTCATTATGGAGGCCTTCCCTCTCGGGGGTCACGAGCAATCTCAAAACCCTACGCTTCTGTCGGCTCGGTCGTTGGGTCACGGTCTTCCAGCCAGAGATGTTAGCTATTATCTACTGTCTACAGATATGTATAGATAACTCTACATTAGTAGGAATATCTTCATACTCAGTGGTAGTCAGGCGGCTCTTAGGGCCTTAAAATCTTCCAAGGTAACTTCTAAAATTACCTTGGAATGTCGTCAACTCCTGCAGGTCCTGGCTCTCCAAAATAACATTACGTTACAATGGGTGCCAGGCCATAAAGGTATAGTTGGAAACGAGGTCGCTGATACCTTAGCAAAACAAGGTGCCAAATGGGCACCTATAAGTCCCAAACCTTTCTGCGATATTTCTAAACAAACTGCAGTTAGAGAGGTTAATGACATCCCTTACCAAGAGATGATTAAAAGGTGGGAACAGACCACCGATCAGAGACATGCTAGATTCATGATTAAGAAATCTACTCAGAATCTAACAACTAGTATTCTACAACTTAGTAGGCATAAACTACGGGTTATCATGGGCTTTCTCACAGGTCATGATTTACTACGAAAACATTTATATAGAATGGGGATCCTTCGGGAGAAACCACTATGTTCAAAATGTAGTTTGGTGGACGAAACGGCCCATCATATTCTTTTCTTGAGGACATTCACCAAGATCCAGTGGGTAGTCTAACTCGCTTTCTTAGCGAGTCTGGATTCCTATAGGCTCCTTGGGTTCACTGGGTTTTGGCGCAAAATTCCCTCATAGGAATAGGTGCCTAGGTGGTCTCTGGTTCTTTTACCATTGATTAACCTACTTGCTCTGATAAGATAAGATACACATATTTACACAAATTTACACACTTGTATCTTGATATTTACACAAGTTTACATTTGTATACTGTAACGTCCACCTGTGCCTGGTGGTACCACAAGGTACGGCTCGAAGTCAGTACGTAACAGCCGCAAGTGAGTTCAACAAAATCTGACTTACTATCCTCAAAGTCGACGACTAATCCAAACAGCTAAGTGCGCAGCTACGATAGATCCTTCTAGGCTGGATGTGCGATTATTATACAAATAAAGAGCTTTTAAACAAGTTTGAAATGCAAATAACCGGGGCTTTATTAAATTCTTAAATACAAATTATTAATAGTTCCATTCATTTCTATTTCAGATTCCATATCTTCATTTACTTCTTGACATCTTGGGATCGTGACTTCAGTCTTCTTGAGAGGATCCATGTCCCCTTTCCGCTGCTGGGCATCCAAAAATAAATAAAAAGGAAAGAAACAACAATCATTTGATTAAATAAAGTTCAAATATAACTTCCGTGCAATCACTATATTAAGTTTTCTATGATGAACGCCTTCAGACATTTAAATATGACGACAGTCTATTTCACCCGCTCATATGCTTCTGACAATCTTCCCAGTCGTCAAATCCCTATGGAATTAAATAATCGGTAGTCTTCTCAATTGCGACGTCCGTCCTAGGAAACAGGAGCTGCTTAGCCTTGCAAACTCCCTGTTCAAGTCTAAAAATTTCTACATTAAAGGCCGATTCTCACTGGATGGCAAGCATGGTGAAATCAGCCGTTACCGGTGGAGTTGCTATGGAAACATAGCTCAAGGGCAACCGGTTTTGCTGTCTTGTGCCAGTGCATAGAAAGTTCAACTTTCTAGCCGTCTCTACCATGCCGTTGATGAAACCAGCCAATCGCAGCAGAGCACATGAAACAAGAATGCTGAGATTGCTTTGCCATGATCACTGAAACAATAACTTTTACCGTTCAGTGAGAATGGTCATATTTTGTTGCTGTGAACGGTCATAATAGTTGTTTGGAATACCGGCTGATTTTTACACTCCTTACCGTCCAGTGGTAATCAGCCTTTTTTTTCTTACTTTCGTCGTCGTTCGGGGTAACCATATTTATTACGCGACTATTGCGTTTCCCTGTTGTGGATTTTCCAGTTGCTAAATTGTTGTGATCTCGTCTTCTTATTGCCAGAAAATAAAAATGAATGCCGCTGAAGAGGCTTTTAGCATCCAAAGAAAACTATGATGATGAAAAGGGGCGTGGGAACGTCAAGAAGAACTAGTAGCGTTCTGGAGGGGATCGATCAGGACGTTATAATACCGACCTGTAGGTAAATATTGAATATACCCACGCGGTCTGTTAAAAATAGATCGCATGCCATTTTTGACGTCATTTTGCGCATGCGTCTTGCGGAAGGCGTTAGGAAGCCCTAGAAACGATGTCCAGGGGTTCCGGGTGAAAGGGACGGAGGTGGAGTGCAATGTAAGGGTCAAGAGGGGGGCGTGGCTCTGAAAACGAGGGACTAGCGGGTAAAATAGAAGAAAAATACCTTTAAAAATTAATTAAGGATATTTGTTGAAAAATACGAATATTTAGAGTGCTGCAAAGAGATTGATTGAGATAGGTCAATGGAGAAGAAATCATGCTTACTGCTTGTGGCATATGGCAAGTGGGGGTTCTTTTGGTAATTTTCGAAATAAAACTAGTGGCCGAATCGAATCTAACGTTCCTAATATTTAATAACACTGGGCAACAAAATTTAAGATTTTTCTTCGCACAAAATGAAAGTGGGCGATTTTGGTAGTATTTTTTCTACTAATTACGAATATAATTTTTAAATTTCTCTAGCACGCACAGCTTTCTCGTTTTACAACGAAACATTTTTAAATCATTCAGTGTTTGGGGCCTGGTAAATTTCCTTGCAGCCCCATGGATCCTTTAACATTGTAGCCGCTTCTCTTCACACCCATTACTTTAACATAGAAATCTCGATGTGCATAACTTGGAAACTTGACATGATAGAAAAATTCTAAAATCAGATCTACCTACAAATTACTACTAAGAACATTATCTGTGGTCTTTGTGCCAAAAAGTGTTGACTAGTGTAATTTAGGGGGGTTATAAGAATCGAATCGCTATACGTTAAACAGAACGTAAATGGCTATCTAATGCTGTTAATAAAGATGAAGCGGACATCGCGACAGCTAAAACAAGCTGTGAACACATTAAAACAAAGGTTCGCTTACCTTGAAAACATGGGTTCCGTTTTTCTTTCGATATTGAAGATATCAGTATAAATTCACTAAGTTACTTTCGGAATATCAGTTATGAAGGAAAGTCGTTACGGACAATCTCAGCCAGTCATTTTTCAAACACGTTAAGCTTCATGTCTTCTTTGATAATTACTGAATAAAAGCATAGTTAATCATAACATAAGGGCAGGGGAACGAGTAAAATTCATATTCAATTTCGAGGCACTAACGTTTATAATGCACAATAAAAATACCTAGAATTCAAACAATCACTACAAGTAGAAATCACCGTGATTATTAATGGTTGCTATGGCAACGTCAAGTGCGTTCGATGCAATGAAAACGCAATTTTGCCACCAATGGCGTTACTGCTCCCGGTGGTAACAGTGTCGATCTGGCTAAAAGTATGAAACTCTCCTTGCTCCAAAATTAATAATTTTCACCACAGATTCATTTATTTAAAAAGGGAGTGTCCCAAAAGAATATTTAATGGCCTAAAGGGAAATAAT
>JAHWFO010082787.1:25431-103167 GCA_023313115.1 Rhysida immarginata
ATAAAAACAATTTCAAGACTGAAAAAAATTAGAAAGTGTTCGATTCATTCCAGTGGGAAGATAAATAATCCGGCCGATGTGAATATGAGAATCGGGACAAATGCCAGCAACGTGTTGGAAAAACGGGTGCCAGCAAAGAAGGCCAGACGGGCTTTGAGCAATGGGTTTTTCCATGGTGTTCCTGAAAATATTTGCGATTCTCCTAGCCTCACCACCATTGGAGCCAACAGTTCGAAACTTTCTCCGGTTGCTTTCTAAGTTATTTAGAATTATCCTGAGTAAATGAAATGCAAGACGTAATGATAATGGAAAAAATCCAAGTTTTTTTAAGATGCTGCTGTAAGTGATCCCGTTTCTGAGGTTATTTTTATTAAGCACCATCAAATCTGCAGGAATTGGAAGGTGCAGTTCTTCAGAGTTGGTCTCAAATTCCTCCTACAACCTACCAACATCTCATAGAATCCATGCCCCGAAGAATGCAAGCAGTAATAAGAGCGAAAGGTGGCCCAACACTCTAATAAGTTGAATATTGATTCTTTGTTATGGGTTTATATTTTTAAGTCTAATTGATTTTTATGATTGATTTTAATCGCTGATTTTTTATGAAATTTTATCATACAAATGGCAGTCCATACATTTTATCATGCAACCGCTATTTTCAGTTAGACTTGTGCAGCCCCTAGTGGCAAATTTTATGCAAATTTTAAAGTGTAAGCATCTGGTGTTGAAATTGGGAAACATGCTGTCATCTGGTGTCGAAATTGGCAAACACGTTATTTGCAAGCTATAACGAAGCTTAAGCATTGTTGTCTTCGCTATACGGACGGAATCTTTGAGGTTCCATAACTCCCTAACCTGGTGATCTAGATCAAAACCGAACGTTCCATTGGACTTAGTATAAATGGCTGTAATTAGAACGTGTTACTATAAGGGGTTCTATTTTTAACAGACCGCGTGGGTATATTCAATATTTACTGCAAACTTTATCTCACTTTCTCTCGACAGTAATCTCGGCATTTCACAACCAATGAGTCGTCCAGTAGACTCATGCTAGAAGCATGTTCCATTCCGGAAAACCACGCCGCATATTCCATTCTACAGAGCTGGCAAGCATTGATGAGGCATCCACCATGTTCTGTTATCCCTTGGCTGGCATCCACGGGTAGGTGCTTTCTTTCTACGAGTAAATGAAAAAAAAAGGAGACAGGTACTATTCTCAAGAAACTTAATGGCCACAAAACTCATACACTTTACCGGATGCTAATGATGTCATAACGCTTTATCCTTTGTAAGTTCCGTTGGAGTGGGCCGTCGATGGCAAGTCGGTTCGAAATCCAATTCTGCATCCCGCATTTTTCCGAAATAAATGGTAATCAGTCCAAACAATTCTCCGCATAATGTTTTATTAAAATTCACAGCAATATCGCTGATCGTTGTTTCCAATGGAAGCCTTCAAAAGACCTAGCTAGGGCTAGCGTTTGATATGGAGGCCTAAATGGAACATCATCTATCTCCGAGCTCGAGGCCACGAGTCGGCAGCTCGCGTTGGTTTCCATCGTTGTTTGCCTGTCGCTGTCGGCTACTCAACTGCCGCATCTGGAAAAAATTTTTGGTCCTAGCTTCCCTCAATAATCAGTCGCGCTACACGCGCTGGACAATCGGCTTGTGTCCACGTACGAATGTAGTGCTTGCATAGGAAATTTAACATTAAACATTGTAAAAATTTGTCAGTAATAAATATCTTAAGACTGACCTGAAATCTTTTTGCCAAGGCTTAGTGTAAGAGGAGACTCGAGAAGGGGAGAAGAAAAAACGGCACTGGCCCCCCAAAATTTTTTTTTGAACTGTCACCTTTTTTGGGCATACACTGATTGAGCATATTATTATGACCACCCTGTCTGTATCTCGTTGGGCCACCTTTTGCTTTTAATACTGCAGTGATTCTTCGTGGCATTGATTCCACGAGATGTTGGAAGGTAGTGGGAGGAATCTGACACCATGCCTGATGGATAGCACTGTCTAGTTGTGCTAGATTGGACGGTGGTGGATCCAGCCGTCTGATGGTTCGTTCGACGTCGTCCCAGAAATGTTCAATTGGAGTGAGATCTGGGGATTGTGGGGGCCATCGAAGTAACGTAAAGTCCCCCTCATGTTCCTGGAACAACTCCTGCACAATACGAGCTCTGTGGCATGGTGCATTGTCTTGCTGGAAGTAGCCATCTCCATTGGGGTAAGCCATCAACATGACAGGGTGGACTTGATCGGCGACGATACGGAAGTATGCTGTGCCATCCAGACATTGTTCAACACGTATTAACGGACCCAACGCATACCAGAAAAACATTCCCCAGACCATAACACTGCCCGCAACGGCCTGAAGGGTTGTAGTCATGCATGCGGGGTCCATGCTTTCGTGCTGTTTCCGCCAGATTCTCACGCGGCCGTCTGCATGATATAACTGGAATCGTGACTCGTCAGACAACATGATTTGTTTCGACTGCTCGATAGTTCAGTCCTTCTGCTCCTGAGCGAATTGGAGTCGTTTCCGCTTGTTGGCTGCAGACAGCAGAGGTGTGCGGACAGGTCTTCAGCTTCCATATCCCATGCGATGCAGTGGGCAGTGGACAGTGCATTCAGAGACCGTTTTGGAGGACCACTGATTAAGGTCAGCAGTGATTCGATGCACAGTTGCCCTTCTGTTATCCTTTACTAGTCGTGACAGTCTCCTCCGTTCTGTCCGTTCATCAATCATCCGCGGGCGGCCACGACGCGAACGTTCAGACCTCGTCTTCCGGCTAATCGATGAGTCTTTAAATACTTTAACGACGGCTGCTCTTGAGCAGCCCACGAATGCTGCTGTTTCGCTGATACTCGCTCCATAGCTCCGAGCACCTACAGTCATCCCGCGTTCAAAGGCTGTTAAATCGCGTCGAAGAATGGAACACGTCTACTGTTGTCCACGACACTCAGCTTCCCTTTTTATATTGGTCCGGCCCGCTAACAACATTGTGGCGACGTCCGTGCGCGCATTTGCATAAACATGTCAGGTGGTCATAATAATATGCTCACTCAGTGTATATATGGATAGGTTTTCGATAAATATTGAATTCCAACCCGTTACTTACGCACATAATTTTTAAATCTAGGAAAGGGATCATGCCATTATCCTCCACTTCCACAGTGAACTGAATGGTTGGATAATGACTATTTAAAAAAAATAAAAATGTTTGGAGATTAACCTAGTCAGTATCAATGATTGCAGATACATCATCGACATAACAGAGCCAGACTTGTGGAAAATAAGACCCGGAAGAGCGGAGTTTGACTTCGAATTTCCTCATGGAGATTTCCGATAGAATGGGGCTCAAACAACTCCCCATCAGAGTACCATCTGACATGAAAAATTTCTCCTTGGAACTGAAAAAACTTATTATTGACACAGCTTACAAAGACTTGGAATATCTGGAATTAACAAATTATTGACTTTGTTATCTATCAAAACAGTATGTAAGAAATCCATGGTGTCTTTGATCATTAAGTTTGGGAATAATGAACAGACATCAAACAAGACCAATAAACACTGGTTGGGGATAGTCAAAGATTTCAACTTGTTAACCACATCAATGCTACTCTTTATCGACAAATCTAAGGGGTCCAAAACCAGACGACCTAAAAATTCGGCTAAAAACTTAAAAAGACATAATTTGGAGTATAAATATTCGAAACAATGGGACGGAATTGATTACCTGGTTTATGTATTTTTGGGAGAGCACAGAGTTTAGAAAGAATGGGGTGTGAAACCAATAAACGCCGGGCATGGAGGGACTGATTAAGTTCTTACAGGAAGATAACACGTTTTTAACCCTTCTGACCAACTTTTTTCATATGTCAGATGATACTCCAATGGGGAGTTGTTTGAGCCCCATTCTATCAGAAATCTTCATGAGGAAATTCGAAGCCAAACTTTGCTCTTCCAGGTCTTATTTTCCAAAAGTTTAGCTTAGTTATGTTGATGACGTATTTGCGATCACTGAGACTGACAAGGTTAATCTCCAAACTTTTTAAACTTTTTTAAATAATCATTATCCAACCATTCAGTTCACTGTGGAAGTGATGGATAATAGCATGATCTCCTTCCCAGATTTAAAAATTATGCGCGCAGGAAACGGGTTGGAATTCGATATTTATCGAAAACATACCCACACCATTCCGAAATCGGACTTATCAAAACAGTAGCCACCCTCAATGGCTACAGTCCAGGTTTGGTGGAAGACTTGGTTTGCAGAAAAAAGTTCGTAAAATTGGTGAAAGAATCACCCACACTCAAAAGAACGAGTCTCATAAGTAGAGATTATCCATCTCCTACAATAGCGACCTTAATAGAAATTTACAAGCGATCTTCAAGGATATTATCAACAATCCACGTATTTTATTATCAACAATATAATTTTATAAATCAACAATATAATTTTATAAATTATCCATAGCACCTAAAATCCCAACACGTTGAAGAATTTACTGGGTAACCCAAAAGACGCAACTTCCCCACTTTAACAATCCGGGATATATTAAATAAAATGCAGTTATTGCCCCAAGGTTTACCGAGGAGCAACTAGCGATAACATCCTGACTAGGTTAAAGGAACACACTGCCCACGCCATGTTCGGCCGCCCAGAGAACCGCGGTAGCTAAGCACATGCTAGATTCTGGGCAAGAGATATTGAAACAGGATTGTCATCTTCTTAGGCCAATGAAGAACAGATTTCTTCTGGACGCATACGAGATCATGGAAATAGGGAAGAAAAATCCGGAACAACTGTTGAGCAATGATTCTGGTGCTCTTGGCGAATCAATTTTGTTAAAACTTTGCCATAATGTGTAGTTATTTTGTCTTTTTATTTTGTTCGTTTTGTTAATATTTTTTGCTTTGTAAATGTGTTCTCCTTACGTTTTCTGTTTGGTTGGTTTACTTACTAAGTGATTGGTCATCTAAAGGAAACACATATTTTATCATTCAACCTGTGTAATAAATTATTTTGTAAACTTATTCACTCTAACAAAGGGCGACCACGTCTGTTAAGCTTGAATTTACCTGAAATTTAAATATGTTGTTACGCACCTCTTCCACTATTATATGGCATAGTAACTCATGCTAATGGGCATTAGTTTACGAGATATAATTATTTAAAGTTAGTTATGTAGGCTATTGATGTATATTTACAAATTCAGACAATGTAACATTCAAGTAGTCAACATGGTCATGTGGGTTAGTCGATAGATTAAAATGCTAAAGTCACGGGTGCAAATCCTGCTCGTTTCCCAATTTAATATTTTTAAACATGTTTTTGAACAAATTATATATGAAACTGATGTTAATTATTAAAAACATATTTTTATGATTTTTTTGTTTTGTTCGGAATTCCATGCTGAACAAGTCTTCAATTGGAATTTTCGTGTATCTGTTACGGTTTTTAAGATAGGATTTGAATGTGTCCTAATCTGCATATTTCGGATGATTAAAATTGCACCATGGGATAAGTCATCCACAACTTTCTGTTCATTGGATTCATCAAAATTGACGTATCTGCTTCGGGCTCATTTTTGTATCCACCCTGTATGATAATACACTGGCTGACAAAAAAGTGAAGCACCCAGAAGGAGTGGTCCAATATTATCCTATTTTGGTACACATGCGTGAGTAAACGATTAGAATCTATATCTCAGATCCTCGGAAGAGAAGATTCGTCAGAAATTACGATTCCGAAGAGCAGAAAACAAGAAGAACGAACACCCCCGACCGTAATGGACCCGCGGAAAGGAGAGCAAAGAAGAAGAAGAAAGGCGGTTGGAGAATCCAGTGCGTAGAAGCGGAACAGAATTCTCCAAGGAAGAATAAAAAGAGGAGGACGAGAGACCGAAATGAGACAGTAATCAACTCCCGACCGATGACGAGAAAGGAACCTGATGTCTGCTAAGGATTTGATAGAAAAACATGGACCCCGATTTGGCCGCCGGAGGAGAAGTTGGAAACATAATATAAGTAAGACAGAACTTTCTTCATATACTTTTCATGAAGTTCCCTCCATAAAGGCGGATGAGTCCGATGCTGATACTACCGACCACGAGAGTGCCGAGCCGACCAAGCTAAACGAAGGCACCAGGAACCAAGACAAAATTGGAAGAGTCACTGTGGGAAGCAAGCTCCGTATTCAACAGATTACTGCAACCGTTGCCGCTGCCCTGAGGACCGTTTAAGAAAATTCACCCCAGGCCGAAATTGCCGGATTCGGGACTACAACAAAGGCATATTCAACAAGTAAGCTACTTAGCCGTTTAAGTGCATATTCAGAGACTGACTTTTATGAAATTGAAGACATTACGCTAGAGACCGGTTTGGCAAACGAGTATTGGGCCTATACACCGTGCGAACCCGTCCCGCAAGGAAGGAGTGAATTGGATTCAACTCCACGCCACCAAGCCCTCAACGCAGCCCCGTCATCTCCTTTGGTCGAGAGTCTGGGCACAGAAGTGCTAGATTCCCCTCCAGAATCAGCCATCCATGCCGAGGCACCTAGCAAGGACCACGTCCCCCCTTCGAAGCAGGACCCCTCATTTCTTCTCCCGTGGCAGGAGGAGTCAATTGGAGTGAATGCTCCCATCGCTGATCTAGCCGGTATTCGCGCGGAGCGCCCTGTCAAATGTCCGCGCTTGGACTCGGGATCATCCTCCAATGGTACCAATTGTAGTTGTTAAGATTTTAGTTAATCGAGTTTGGAAAGTATATTTTCAAAGTGAAATCAGGGAGAGGTAGAACGGGAAGTGCAGGTCGTAACAGTTCCAATGCTATTCAAGTGAAATCGAAACAGCGCCTCTGGTCTCCAACGGTCAGGTCGCAACGAACTTCCGCTCCTGATAAATCCTCCCTCCGGCCTTCATGGTGCTGCTCTACAGACTTCTTCTACCTCCCTCCCTATCTGGGCTGTTCCTTTGACCACCCTCTCGTAAATGCTATTTTATTCCGTTCATTTAACGTTAGGCATACGTATCTCCATGGAGTAATAAACCATGGTATATTACTTCATGCGTATCTCTTCATGTTCCTAATGTGCTCTTCTTCTGTTCTGAGTTGGAATGTGTCAACGCAGCACAATCTGGCACCGCCTGTCTTTGACTTGTTGGAGAAAAAAATAAAATCGGGGACTTAGTTGCTGGATGCGCTGATGACATTCATGGAATAGAAGAACAACTGTCATGAATGCGCCGCGCAGAAACGGCTCTTTGAAGATAACCAATCACCTTGCAGGAAATAGATACAAATTATATTTTATCTACAGATGGCTAGATTAGAGAGATTAGAAAATAACTGCTCCAATCTTGGAATTTTATGTTCACCTAATAATTTATTTAGTATGCAGTCACTTATTGAAAACTGTTTTTTTCATCTGAGGCTCAGTTTCGATTAAAGTCGAAACGGCCTGGCCGCTTGGATCGCTAATTACACCCGATTTCACTAAATCCCCCGAGCTTCGCTTCCCATTGTAATTCTTCATCAAAGACTGGTGATTTTTTTATACTTATACGATTACAAAAGAACAAAAATTCACAGTAAATTAGACCACAGAGTATGTAACTAAAGTAGGGTTGTTCATAGTTTGAAAAGAAACATCAATCGTTTGTCCCTGGTGAAATATTGACTATCAGTTAACGTCTAGTTCTATCCCTTACAGCTCACCCGCCATGGTCGACAAACCTAGATAGGTCGCTGCCTTCTGAGTTAGCAGTGCCAGCAAACAGGACCACCCCATCCCATTGCATTGACGTTGTTCCAGGACTACTTACCTTTCATCGGACGACATCACCATTGCCAAGCGACTGTGCAGCATGTCTGGGAAATAAATCTTCAATTGCTTGGAAGTTTACCCAATCGAGATCAAAAACAGCTCTCAACTTGGACTGATAGACATTTATGTGAATTTACTCATCAATTTACACTGACTTGATATTTTCATTATTACCTAATTCTAATCGAATTTATTAAAGATTGTTCATTCTATTTCACTCCCTGTTTGCTCTGTGTGTTCAACATAAAAATACACGACACTAACTGTAAGTCTAGAATGCTCACCAGAGTGCATTCGTGATGTCACCGTTACGTTGTTAAGTTGTTACCATTCAACTGCTATGAGTCCGACAGTTATGCAAGACAATCGGAGAGGATTACTGTATGGTACAAAGCACCCAGATGCATTAGACATCCTATCCACCAATTGATAGCATTTGACAGGGGCAGTATTATGGGACTGCATGAGGCTGGTTGGTCGTATCTTGCAATTGCCAAGTATGTGGCCATTCAGATGTCACACAGGCCCGATGTTGGTATCAATGGGTACATGAGGGCACCCATGCACGTCGTGCAGGTTTGGGTCGACCAACAAACACCACCCCAAGGGAGGATCGTCGTATGGTGCTCCAAGCATTAAGGAATCTCATGGCATTGGCACCCACCATCCTGGAACATGTAGTGGAGACTCTACAACATCCTGCGAGTTCCCGCACAGTGCCTCGACAACTCGCATCCGCCGGATTGGGGTCCTACCACCCCATGTGTCAGTTGCCATCAACACCACAACACCAACGCCTGCGTTTAGAGTGGTGCCTTGCCTGGGAGGCATGGACAGAGAACGAATGGTGTCGCATCATGTTTAGTGATGAGTCCCGCTTCTCCATGACCTCCAATGGCCTTGTATTCGTGTATGGCGGCGTCGAGGGCAGAGAGCACAACCGTGAGAAACACAGGCATTATCTCTGGCATTGTTGTGTGGGGATCCATCGGATATGCATTCAGATCGCCTCTAATAGTGGTTCGGCAGACTTTGACGGCACAGCCATACATCACAAACATTCTGCGTCCGCACGTACCCTGAGACATTGTACCAACAAGATAATGCACGCCCACACACAGCACATGTATCTATGGACTGCCTACAGCATGTTGAGGTCCACCCGTGGCCAGCAAGATCCTCGGACCTCTCCATCATTGAACACGTGTGGGATGACATTGGAAGGTGACTCCATCCTCGTACCAACCTGCAGGATCTGGAGGGGCAGCTGCAACAACTCTGGACTGACTTGCTTCAGGAGAGGATAAGGGCATGCATTGGGGACAGAGGGGGTGCCACACCCTACTGACTTGGCGCAACATTCCACCTGGCGTCTGTTTCATCCCATATTATAATGTTCACTTTCAACCATTCCTTGCTGGCCAGGTGGCCGAGAGGGCTAGGGCATAGGCTTTCCAGTTCTCGAGTCCGCCTGGTCGTGGGCATGGATGTTTGTGTTTGTCCCGGGCTGCTACAGATATAACTTGTGTAAAAGACGCAAAATGACCTTAGTAGTCGACGCCAAAAATTTAATAAACCAACCAACCAACCAACCACTCCTTCTGGTGCTTCACTTTTTTGTCAGCCAGTGTTTAATAATTATAACTTATTAAAAATAAATAATTTGACAACTTCCTCAAATGAAATATAATATGCAAAAAATTATAAAATTATGTTTTTAATAATTAATATTAGTTTCATATATAATTTGTTCAAAAACATGTTTAAAAAAATTAAATCAAATGATTTTGTAAAAGGAGCAGGATTTGAGCGCAGTGTCTTTAGCATTGTAATCTATCAAGGAGCAGGATTTGACCACATTAACTATTAAAAGTCATATTGTCCAAATTTGTAAATATACATCAATAGCCTACATAACTAACTTTAAATAATTATATCTCGTAAACTAATGCTCATTAGCATGAGTTATTATGCCATAAAATAGTGGAAGGGGTAGTAACAACATATTTAAATTTCAGTTAAATCCAAGCTTAACAAATCTGGTCCTCTCCTTGTTAGATTCATGATTTCATTATTAACTTTTCCTTGATACTCTATATTTATATTTTTCTCTTTTTATTTAAAGCTTTTTCCATAATTTGTTTCTTTTATATGTATTTTTATTGGGCCTCGGCCTGTTGGGGGGCAACATGGGGTTTTTCCCTCCGGCTCATCTGGTGGGGTATTCCCTGTTGTTCTTACTTTATTATTATTATTATCATCTGTGGGTTATGTCCCCTTCTGTGCATTTACTCTGGGGGTTTTGTACCTGGGGGTTTTTAACTGGTGGGGGTTTTTGAAACAGCTTCAGTGGAGAATCTACTTTTTGTTTTAACAAATTCACCTGTGAGAACATTCTTTCACAGTCTGCATTTGAAAATGGTAAACAAATCTATCTTTGTTAGGTTAGCATACAAAAGCCGACCATCTCCAAAATTTTCTACAGACATTGTTGGTTCATATTTGGATTTCTCATGATATCTGAACACCAAATATGCTAACATAGAAATAACAAAACTGTTTCTGCTATCTTGCCTCCTCAGGCATGCTATAACTTAGACTGAGGTGCAAGTTTTTCGGAATGCAAAATTAAAAAAATGTTGCTTATGATGTTTCTTTGTTCAGAAAATCGAAATTGTAACGGATTTAAAAATTATACTGTTATTGCGATTTATCAGTCCCCAAAAGCATTACTTATCTAGACAGCTACACAACATTATTAGCGAATCCTAATCAGGTTGGGATCTTAAATCCAATTATCATAACTTTTGCTATACAAATAAAATCAGTAAAGTAACGAATCTCTCAAATTGCAATACTTAATATGCAATTATCAATTTCCATATAGGTTTGCGAACTTCACTTTCATGAAGAAAACATCAGTGGAAAATCTTTGAACATTTTGAATTTGTGAAAATAGTCACAACTCTCTCAGAGTCTAAGATTTTTTAGTACATTGTCCTTCAACATTTCCTTTAATAACTATTGTAACTGCAAAACAATACTTTAAAGAAGAAATTAAAAACAAAACAGAAAGCAAATTGAGGGCATTGAATAAATAAGATCTACCTTAATTACATACTAGATAGATCCCATCAAAATTTGACGGTAATCAACCCATCTCCATCTGTTTTTGCCTATATTGTTGTTTATTGTCATCATTGTTAATTGTTTATGTAATTGTTATTGATCTGATCATCAATGATAGCAAACTTGTTGATTGTGACATCACTGTAGAGAGGATTGTTTGATTTGACTACGTAAGCATTATTAATTGTAAATTAACGCTAATTAATAGTAATTATGGGCACAAAAACTAAATTTGACAAATCTACAGACCAAGGCCAAAATGAAGTTTATAGATGCAGTAGATTTCACCAACGAACTGTCGAAAGAATCACCCTTGTAACCTAAATATACAGGGTGTTTTTTAATTGAGTACAGAATTTTTGGGAAATGATAGAACAGGTCCTTAGAAGTATTTTTTGTCATATGAACATGGGGTCCCCGCAGCTCCGTTTACTTACAATACTGGATTGAACAATCAAATGACACCGGGACGCAGTGTGCGTTGGTAGGCCTAGATTATTTTATTTTTAACAATTAACTCAAGCAATCTAGTGTATGACTGTTACAGTAATTGTTCGAAATGACCGCCATTTGCTTCATAGCACAATTCGCAACGCCTTATGATGGATTGATGTACGCGTGGAAACAGTTGATTAGCATGGTCGCTGATGTCACCTGCTGCCGCGACAACACGAGCCGCCAATTCTTCTTCGCTATCTACGAGTTCGGAGTACACCATTGATTTTATGCTTCCCCATAAAAAAATCCATCGGTGTGAGATCTGGCGATCTCGGTGGCTACGACCAATCCAATGACCAGGATATGTCTCATTTAGGTAATCTCCAACTGCTCTTGTGTAATGCGAAGGTGCGCCATCCTGTTGAAACCACATCAAATGTCTGCTCATTAGTGGAACATCTTCAAGAAGACCAGGGAGCTCCTCCTTCAGGAAACCAAAGTATGTTTGCCCATTAAGACGGCATGGTAGGAGATATGGCCCAATCAGGACATTGTGAATCATGCCAGCCCAAATATCCAACGAAAAACGGTGCTGAAAACTGTTAACATTTGTTGCACATGGGTTGACATGAGACCACAGATGACTATTGTAGCTATTGAACATTCCCTCTTGCGTAAACGTTGCCTCATCTTTCCACAAAACCATGGAAGGAAAGTCTGGAATCCTATTCTGTTGCTGCATAAACCATTCCGCGAAAGCACGCCGGGGACCATGATCATTGGGACATAATTCCTGCACCTTTCGAAGCTTGAACGGATGTTGCAGGTTGTCATGTAAAATGTTCCATACAGTGGTATGACTAGTATTCAAAGCAGCTCCGACCGCACAGTACTTGTCGATGGATTTCGGTTAAACCATTCCAAAACTTCATCCTCTAATTCAGGGGAGCGTAACCACCGACGACGTCCACGCTGATGATTATCATGAGCGAATGGGCCTGTTTCTCTTAGACGACGATCTACTGCACCAAATGTTCGTGAATTGAGAAGAATTCTGTTGGGATAACGTTCAGCATACAAACGCTTTGCACCATCCATGGTACCAGCAGCACCGAGACACAGATGCATGTCTGCATAATAATTCTATGTAAAACGATTCATACTGTTTGCTTAACTTTACACATGTAAAAAGTACATCAAGTGAACTTTTTAAAACAAATCTTAACCTACTGCTTTCCCAGAATGCGATTACTTCATTTACATATGGACTAATCGTATTTTACAAAGGGATTGTATACCATGGAATCTCCATGACGAAGTTTGTCCTAAGACTTTTCAACAAACAAGCACGTCCACCTTGAAATTTCTTTGTAAACAATTACTTTAAAAGTTTTTACAGTAGATTGCTTGTGCTAATTGTTAAAAATAAAATAATGTAGGCCTATCAATGCACACTGCGTCCCGGTGTCATTTGATTGTTCAATGCAGTATTGTAAATAAACGGAGCTGCGGGGACCCCATGTTCATATGACAAAAAATACTTCTAAGGACCTCTTCTATCATCTCCCAAAAAATCTGTACTCAATTTAAAAACACCCTGTATAGATGTTCAGAATGTTTAAGTTTGTTTATTTATTTATATTAAATTTGTAAATCAATTTACAAACAGTGCATATATGGGGCTGGTATTAGAGTCGTACAAATGAAAACGAAACTTTGTGTGGGAAAAAAAAGACGACGTGTAGGATCGTAATTTTTTGTTTTCAGCAATTGCGAAACCCCACGAGCAGATTGAACAATAGGTTGCAAGTGTTGCATCACGTGAGAAAGAACGATACCTCGCGCTTCGAAGCTCTGTGCATGATCACTTCGTCCAAACAACAAAATGTAGTTTCAACCATTCAAGCAATCGCAAACAGCATGGCGAAGGTGATGTTGACCATGCTTTTTGACGCAAAGGCCCAATTTTATTGGACTTTCTTGAAAAAGGCACCGCAGTTAACGCAGCATGATATGGGAAAACATTGAAGGCACTGCGGGCAGCCATCAAATGCAAGTGTCCTGGACTTCTTACAGAAGGAGTGCTTCTTCTCCACGACAACGTGCGTCCTCACACCTCAAAAGCAATGGTAGACCTCATCAAAAAGTTCAACTGGGAAGCAATGCAGCATCGACCTTACAGCCCTTACTTATCTCCATGTGACTTTCACGTGCTTGGGGATCTCAAGAAACATCTGAAAGGCCGCAGGTTTCAGTCGGATGATGAAGTGAAGGAAGAGGTTTTAGAATGGTTCCACATGCAACTGAAAGACTTCTTCCATAAAGGAATTACACGTCTTGTTACACAGTGGAATACAAGCCTTAACGCATTTGGAGAGTATTTTTAAATTCCTTGTATACACTTTGGATAAAATAAAAAATTTTCGTTTTCATTTGTACGACACTTATATTATCATAGGCCGACATTTTAGGTTCCCAGAAGCATGTAATGTGTCAAGATACAAATAAAAAACAGGATTAGTAAAAATTAACATATACTGATTGGCCAGTTTATTAGGAATACGCATGAGTAGTTATAGGTGCCACTCGGGGGTACACAATAGAGCTAATTTGTATAAATTCCTGATTAATTTTGATTGTTTTAATTAACTGATTAATTACTCTAATTAATTGATGGATGGATTGATTAATGACCTGTCAATAACTTCAGTGAAGGGTTATTTAACCCTTTGTAATTTTTTAACCCTTTCCCTTAAATTTCTGTGTTCAAACAGGTTATTTGACAGATTCAGTTACTTTTCTTGTCAGTAGATTGCACCACAAGCTCATGGTAAAATAAAGCTCTAGATTAGGAAAGTACGGCAAACCTTTTCCGCGCCGCCCGCAGCTGCTGATTGGTAGAACGGCTGTCACGTGAGTTTGTCAGCCATTGTCGGCCCAAACGCAGCGATAGATACCATTGAAATGCATGTGGAAGATGCAATTTAGATTAAATTTTTAATGAAATATTCGTTGATTGATCCTAAATTTTAATCCGAATAAGGAAAATTTCAGGATCCTTCAATTTATGCTCCTTGGAGGTTAATAAATTCGTTAAAATATCCGAAGAAGTAATAAGAAGCAAGTACGTTTATATTATAACTTTACCGTATGTTATAGAAATGTTGCATTGTGCAATTCTCAGACGATCAGAGAATATAATTTTTTGTTGACTATAGTTCTTTTTAAGAAAATACAATTCAATATAACAAGGTAAACTGTCTGTGAAATGGGTCGGTGAAACTTGAAATAAAACGTCCATGTTATTTTCATCTTATTTTAGCGAAGTTAATTATCACTCATCATTAAACTTGAGTATAACGTATGAAATTGAATAACGAAAATTTGCTATTTGGATGAAAAAAAATATAGAAAATTTTAACTATAAGTTTTCAGTAGATTTTTTACGTCAATATTATAAACCTCCATAATTGAATAAATTTCAAAATACATTTTTTTGTAATTTTTTTGTAACCAAACGGATAGTTTTTCCAAATTTTCTATCAAAATATAATTATCAAAGTAATTTTTATATTTAAATCAAAAACTTAAATTTAATAGTTTCTATTTTATTAAATTATATTTGATATTTTTATAATTATAGTTTTTTTTAATAATTTAATAATTTTTATAATTTAATAAAATTAAAATTGGTAAAATGAAATTTTTGATATAAATATAAAAATTAATTTGATAAAAGTTTATTAAGTTGTATTTTAATAAAAATTTATAAAATTATATTTTGATAAATAAAATTACAAAAACTACACACAACAATGTTTTTTAAAATTTATTAATTACATGTAAATCGTTTATTAAGGATAAATAAATAAAGTGAAAATAAATTAAAACTTAATCTGGTTATCATTAAACTGCCTCAACGTTATCATTATTTATATGTAAAAAATTATAATTGAAAACAAAATTTCAAGAAAACTCAATAGTTACAGAATTTACTGATTGTCAGTTATATTTCCAGACGATAATAATAAGAAAATTTGCGAAAAGGATGCATTTAAGCCGAAATTTAGAGGAAGCATAAGTTACTTGATAGGGCCAACTGGGCCAACAATGGCGGATTTGGTAGCAGACGACGAAGTTTGCCGTACTTTTTTAATCTAGAGCTTTAATGGTAAAAGAACTAGAGTGTGAAGGGAAGGAATTACTTTTCTTATCACTCGAAGTCTATTCCATATTGTTTCAGATGTGTGGTTTTGGATCTTCTTTTTCAAGGTGGTTATGTGATTGGATCTTTTAATTTTCGGATCTTTTATAAACGAATGTTCACATCGAGTTTTTTAATTTGTTTGCAGACCATGGAGCAAGCCTTTTTTAATCCAAAAAACCAGCAGGGTTCGATGGTGTTCGTTGATTAGCAACACAGACAAATCATTTGGAGAAAGAGACACATGATTGGCTTCACGGTGTTCCTAGTTACACACTACATAAGCAATACTCCACCAGTACCCAAGAAACTGAATGCGTGTTTATGCCCCATTCGAACAGTTTCAAGTGGATTTAGTGAACTTGAGCAGTTTGTCAAAAGAGAATGATGGCTTTAAATATCTACTTACCTGCATTGATGCGTTCTCTCGTTTTGCATGGGTTGTTCCTTTAAAAACAAAGACTGGTCTTGAACTCCAATCTGCTTTTCAAAAAATTTTCACAGATGATAGCGTTCCTCTAAAAGTAAATAGTAATAAGGGTCGTGAGTTTTTAAATAAACACGTTCAAAATTACAGAATGTTTATAATAAAAGTTACGATTTCAAAAATCGATAATTGAAAACTACTCTTCAGAATGACCTGATATTTTAGCAGAACAATTGTGAGGCAATGGAATTTTGTTTGGCGAAGGGAAAAAAATACTTCCAAAATCTGCCGACAGGTGGCGCTGGCAAAGTTCACATTGTCTGGAGATATGCAAATTACTAATACGTGATATGCGCACCGCTGACATAGCTGCCATAAAAATGCAGAGCACCAGCGGAAGGCATATCGAACAACTTCTGCCTTAATCATCAGTAAGGTGTTTGTTCCAGGAAACTCTGTTTTTTGGCATTATCAATGTTATCGCTGTAAACATGTATTCTCGGCTTTTCGCTAATAAATTTTTCATAAACCCCTGAACTCTATTGTTTCCTTTTGGCTAACAACATTCCTGTGTTTCACGAATCCATTTTTCCCCTGACATTACCCTGCCAGCGCCATCTATCGGCAGATTTTGGAACTATTTTTTTTCCTTCGCCAAACAAAATTCCATTGCCTCACGATTGTTCTGCTAAATTATCAGGTCATTCTGATGAGTAGTTTTCAAATTATCGATTTTTGAAATCGTAACTTTAATTATAATCACCCTGTACTTTAAACGTCTCAACATCATTATCTTTGCAACAGAAAGTGATGTCAAAGCTGCAATGGTTGAACAGTTCAACCGGACGTTGAAGACACGAATGTTTAAATTTTTTACTTTTTCCAATAATCACAGATACATTGATGTTTAACCTGAACTCGTAAAGAGTTACAACACGTGTGTTCACCGTTAGATTGGTTTGGCTACTGCCGATGTGAACTTTTAGATTGAATCTGGTGCGTGGTTGACACTTCATCATTATGACAATGCCACACGACATATGGCACCAAAACTACAAATTGGTGATTATGTTCGTATTTCACGTGTTAAAAATATTTTGAAAAGGGTTGTTTGGAAAATTGGACTTAAGAAATTTTCCAAGTGTCAAAAATCATTCCAAGTGTCAAAAATCATTCCCAAGTGTCAAAAAAACAGCTGTATATAAAATTACCGATTTGAATGGCGAGGAGATTGCAGGAGTTTTTACAAAGCTGAATTACAACAGGTTAAAAACCAGAAGTGTTTGCCATCAAAAAAATTTTACGCTGGTGTACAAGGAGAGGAGTACCCGAAGCTTTTGTGAAATGGTTGCATTACCCTGACAGCATGAACAGCTGGGTCACAGATTCTGAGCTTTTTAATGTTTGACAAGTTGCACAGTTCGTCAGTTGTTAATGTGATAAGCCATCATGTACAAGGGCTCTGATTTCTATGTGACACAAATATGCCTACTGATACAAAACGTGTAAACACAATGTCACATTCTATCACACGCTTGTACATTGCAATTCCAATGTTAATGAGAGAGATCAGCTTAACAGAAGCTCATTTCCCTGCACTTTTCAAGAATGTTACAAATGTGAACAACTCATTTAAAATTGGCTTTAAGTATGTTTTGATTGAGAAACATGCCGAGTTTAACATTGTTAAACCAGAAGGATTAGAAAACCTTATTGATTATGTGTTCAAAGTGGGGTCAGATTACAAACTTATCTGAAGGATATTATTTTTTTTCACGATCTGAATTTCACCAGGTATATCATTATGAATGTACCTCCAAATGCGAGAGTTCCATTCACCACAGACATGTTCTGCAGGTTGTTTAATTTAAGCCTTGATGTATTCTTGAATGGACGAATTTTTCGTAAAGCTGATTTTACCAAATCATTCAAGTGGACTTCAGAACTTTCTGTTGTATTTATGTATCCGAAGATGTCACCTATATTCCAGCATGTTGTTGAATTTAAGAGCACCAAAATTCAAAACACAATTGAAGCCATTGATATTTTGAAATTAATTTAGGGCTCAATGGTATTCAGATAGAGTTGGTCAATAATTTTTTAGTATTTTCTGGTTACACAGGTCGTTTCCTTGAATTCCCAGCTGATTTGAACATTGGTTCAATCCCCCAACAGTTCCTGAATAAGAAATTGAAGACCCCACTTGAAATACCTTTAATGATGCAGATAATGGTTTCATCACTGTCTCTGTTTATGATTCAGTTGATTCCAGGACCACTTGGCTTAAAAATTCCTGAGAGCTATTATGGTGACCGCAGTGACATTGTTGAAATTGATACCACAAGCAGAGAAGTCCTTTTATAACATCGGTCTCACACCTAACAACTGATTTCATTTCCGATTTACAGAGGGGTGCTTCATTAGTTTTAGTGAGGGATTGTGTTACACTTTGGGCTTAAAGCCTGATGATTTCAATAAGGAACTCTCACAAGGCGAAGGTTTGATCCCAATCGATCTTACACATGGGATCCATAGTTATTACCTGTATACTGGTATCATACAACACCAACTTGTTGGTAACACTTTTGCACTGCTCCTGTGCATTATTCCTATATCACATGCTAGGCGCAAAGTGATATAGGAATACTATCCATTGGGCAAAAAAGTCTTTGACACAATTGAAATTGCTGTACATTCAGATCACGGTGATTTGTTATCATTTTTAACTGGTAAGACAGTTGTCAAATTACATTTCCGTAAGAGACAGTTATATGGTACAGATGCCTCAACATTTGTCTCCATTCTTATTGTTTGACATTGAATATACTTTCTTCAAAATGCATGTTCCATATCATCCGAGTCAAGAGGCGATTTTATGTTATTATTTAATTCAGCAAGGACAAGATCTCCCAGTATTCAAAGGCACTGCTTTTCAAATAGGCAGTGGTTTAGGTTCCATTTTTACAAATCTGTTTGGTTTTGCAACTCCACTATTCAAATTCTTCGTCGACATGCTGTAAAAGGTGGTGTTTCGGTTTTTAATGATGTGATGCATGGGCAGGAACTTAAACAATCATTAGCATCTCGTATGAGAAAGGCAGGAGGTAGTGCTTTATAGGAAATGAGCTCTAGAATCCAAATAGGTAAAGGCCATGTTAAAAGACTCATTTCTTTAATATCGACTCATTCATCCGCTAAAAGACTGAGAATAAACAGCCTTGAAGCGCTCCTGTTGAATAGGAAAAGAAGAGACAGAGTGCATTGTGTAACAAAATCTCAGAAGAAGTAGAAGAAGAAGAAGAAACGAAGACAGCAAATAACCATTCTAAATGATTTTTAAACATTCATTCTTTATTCTCTGTCTTTGCCTAATACAACCATGGCTTCAATGATACATCACTTGAGCACAGAATGCCTGAACAGTGATTTGGATATTTTCTCTATACCCCACATAAGTGGCAGCAAGCAAAACGTTATGTCATCAGTCACCAACCGACATCCATCATTAACTAGGATAGCCCAATTGAATTCTTTGTACCAGGTTTGGGTAATTTTTACTTAGACCTTGGTCAATCTGCATTGAGTTTAGAAGTCATCATTAATAAAGGAGATATACCTTTACTATCTGGTGATAAAACTGGTCCTGGTGAACTTTTTTTAACAGAATGATTGCTACCTAAGTGGCACACTCGTCAGTCATAGCAACAACTATACCCTTACAGGGCTTGTTTTGAAACTCTTCTGAACTATGGGCAGGCCTCTAAAAGCAGCCAGCTCACAACAGTTGGGTCTAGTAAAGATATGAGTGGAAAAATGGGATAATGTCGATGATGCAAACAATGGTTTAAGTTACGTAAAAGCCTCGCCCGAAACGGTGTTTACTATCTAGAGGGTCCTCTCCATTTAGACATTTTTCATCAAAGTCGATTGATGCTAAACTCTCCTGATCTTCGTCTGAGACTATACAGAAGTAAACGCATCTTTGCTCTGATGTCAGATACTGCTGTCAATCCTAATTATCAGATTACAATTCGAAAAGCCACATTAAATGTAGAACGAGTTAAAGTTAATGTTGCTAAAACTTTGCAAATCACGAATGCATTTTATCCAATTGGACGTGTTGAAATGCAGTCTTCAAATATCTCAGCATGTAACAGAAATCATGTCATACAAAATTTAATTACAGGCCAAATTCCTACACGATTGATTTTTGAATTTGTCACAAGTGAAGCACGTAACAGAGCCTTTAAATTAAAAGCATTCAACTTCCAACATTTCAATCTCTCGTTTTTCTCTCTTTGCATACACAAGCAATGCCACTACACCATTGGACCCTAGATTTTGCAAATGGTTCTTACCTACGTAAGTTTCTTCATACCCTGAAGGCACTTGGAATCTGGCGTGAAGATAGAGACAACAGACTAACTCAAGCAGATTTTGCAGGTGGATATACGATCATAGCTTTTTATCTTTCTGACAAAAGAAATTATTATACAGATCGTTTCAACCTGATTCGTAATGGTATGGTTTGTTTGGAAATTCATTTCACAGATCTCTTACTAGAATCTGTTAACCTGAATGCATATTGCCAGTATCAGAACTTACTCGAAATCAATAAAGATCGTGTTGTCACATTTGATTACACAAATTAAGTTCAATGTATACACAACAAGCTCTAGAGTGAGATTCCTAGACTTGCCTGCTCTGAGAAGCATTCACCCCGCAGATGTGGTCACCCATCTCAAACCAGCCTACCCATCTTTGCTCGTGGCGAATACAGATGATTCAAGTAAACCTGGAACATAATGGATTGCTTTTTACATACCCACCCCCCTAAGCATTTTACTTTCATTCATTTGGTTTACCACCTTCAAAACAATTTCATATGTTCATGTCTTGTTAATCTGAAAAATGGATATACAAAATGAGAAAAGTACCTAACCTAACCTAACTTAACCTAACCTAACCTAACCTAACCCTTCACAGGGTATCTGCAGACACAATTGCCTACATTTTCTAAAGTTTGCAGCTAAATCTCATTTGATGGATGATGTCATTTATGAAAGTTATATAAATAAACCGATTCTAAATGTACTCATCATGAAATATGAATTTATTTCTGAAGATTTGGCTCACAAGACCGAAAATAAAACCTGTCAAAAATCCAAATGGATTCAGTGTTGTCGTCCTCCCTTAAATTAAATTGTAATGTTTAATCATTCATTTTATTGATGTTTAATCAATTTTCTGTATTCATTATAACTGAATAAATTTTTAGATAAGTGAGTCAATGTTTGTTTGTCACTTTTTTAAATTTAAAAAAAAATGTATATAAATAAGAAAAAAAAGATTTATTAAAATTATGATCAAATTTTTTAAATTAAATAAATGAACTACAGAGACATAAGTATTCTTTCATTTAAAAAAATTTATTCATTTTTTTTAAATGACGGTATTACAAATTGAATTTTTATAATTAAAAAAAAGGTTTCACACTCATTTGTATGTTAGCCATCGGATGCCTGGTGGGCTGTTACTTCTTTGTTTAGATAGAGAGTTGTAATTTTCCTTCCCCTTTTGTATTTCAGACTGATACAAGGGATTTACAATCAATTCTTTAGGTATTTCCAGTTCTTGAAGTGCTTTTATGAATCGTTTCTGCCCTGTTGAAGGGTTTTTCTGATTGATGGAGGGGGATAATACATCATTGATCAGGCGTGGTGATTTGTGAACCTCGTACCAATTTGTTATTAATGGAGACAGTTCCCCGCTGATTCCACTTGATAATTTCAGGATACTTCTGCAAATATTTGAATAAACGTTTTTGTCTCGTGCTCTGTGCAACGACGAGACTTATTGACTTGTCATCATCATCATCATCATCATCATCATCGTAATCTTCATCACCAGCATTTTCACGGTTTTCTTTTCTATTTGTAAATCCACCCATTAGGGTAACTTTCGGTGAAAATCATGAACGTTTGCCAAAAGTGTGCACGAAACTGTAAATCCACCCATTAGGGTGACATTCGGTGGAAATCATGAACTTTTGCCGTGAATAGGAACGAAATTCAGGGGTAAAGACAAGTTGCTGTGGTATAATATGCGGAGACGATTCAGGAACTGGTAATGGCAACTGCATTGATGATAGAAGAGTTTGAGGGGTTAATGGTTGAGGTGGGGGTAGACCCTGTTGTATCGGTTCACTTTCTTTACATCTCTTTATATTAACATATTTCTGTAACGCATCTAAATATTGCTCTAATTTCTGATGAATGTTATAATGCTGAGTGTTTAAAATCTCGTTGATATATCTATCCAACTGCTTTTCACGTTTTTTTAAGAGATCCAACCATCTCGTTTTCCTCTTTGACTTTTGACACGGAAGGAAACGCAATGGGCTGACACTGTACTTGAATATTAATGAGTCTATTATAATTGTGAGAGGGGAATAATACATACTTCAGCATCTTTGATGTTTCAGCAAAGCAATTTGTTAAGCACTGGTCCCGCTATGGTACCTAGGAGTAGAGGGAGAAGTAACCCGTTCCAACATTGGTTTAGAAAAGACTTCTTTACACGTAATGAAATCTTTTTATGTGCCAAGCCTTTTATCTTCTTCATATGCTTTCTTCTTCATGTTTATGTGACCTTGTTATGTAAAACGTTAGGACAAATTTCTCACAAGGCTTTCACTTGATTTAAAGAGGCATGTTGCATTAAACCCTTCCGACGTCTAAGTTCAGCATGTTTCAAGGTCCCGAGAAAATGTTGGTGTTTCACTACCAGGGGAATCATTGTAATATGTACACAGCGTTCCAGCGGGTAAATGAACGGATATGTTGTGTTGCATGCTAGGAAAAGATTAGCAGTTTCCAACACACTCAGCCTCAATTTGAAAGAGGAAAACCCATATTAAATAGTATCCCTTACCCTCAAAAGCAATGGAAGCTAACCAAATTCCCAATTAGAACAGTCCCCTTAAACTAACAGCCCAATTAAATTTATTAATTCAAACTAAGCCCCAAAAAATGAAATTTATTTGTGCGGATATTTATGATAAACATTAATAAAAATCCTTAATCGGCCAACATTGACAGATTAAGGTCTGATTCGAATTAAAAAAACAACCACTTAAACTAGGAAGATTACTAGCTCTTGGGATCTACCCCTTTTATGACTACAAATGGAAAGAATGGAAACTGACTAGTTCCAAACAAAATATTTCTTTTATTACAAAAGACAATGCCAATTAGGTGATAGAAATTTTCCAATCATTGAGAATTATAAATGTAAATGAACTGAAACGACTCCTCAAGGAAACGCATTAATGAGCTTCAAGAACTCCAGCAGTCGATGACGTCTGGTAAGAGAAAGGTGAAGACCAGCTTAGGGACTGATGGTGTCCAAGCGTTCGGGAGCTGCCTGCTGAGCCAGTTTCACACCAGACTTCACTAGAACACAGGGAGAAGTGAGCTACAAGGAAAGCTACTCGACCGGACATGACATTGAACAATTGTTTGGAAACGAAAAAAAAAATATGAGGTTAATGACAAAAAATAGATAATAAAAAAGAATTGTAACAAACGGAATTCGTAATTATTGTTTACAAACTATCGTAGCTTTCTGATTTAAAAAATCCTGAAGGGATTCCAATGGTTTGAGAAGCTCAGATAGGAGTGTGGGTGAACAGATCCCAGGTAAACAAGATATGAGTAAAACAAAGCGAAGGTATCTGCTTGAAAGGAAATGAAAGACAGGAAGGCAGGGACAAAATTAAAAAAAAAAGAATAAAATAAAAAAAATTAAAAGCCAAGAAATTAAATTGACAAACAAAAAAAATATTAACAGAGACCTCAGGGGTTTCGGGCACCTAAAGGGGAACATACGAAAAATAAGGTAAACACGTACTGGGTAAGGCTAACGTAATCGACAGACATCGGATTCTCCGAAAACGTAAAGAACGAGGCAAACTTGAGACAAACACAGGCATTGGAGCTACAGAGGGCGAACGATCACTAACAAGGAGAGAGCTTCTGTAAAAAAAGGCATATAAAAATAAAAAAAGGAATAAATTAAAAAAACCTCAAAAAAAATTAAAATCCTAATTATTAAAAAGTCTCCCATGATGATACCTAATAAAATTAAACTGCAGTACAGCACAGGATTGCATGTTCTTTTATCAGACGAGAAAATCCAATGTTGTAAATAAACTCTTTCCCTTGTTTGATTATTTTTTCCTTTTCCATTCCGTGATTTTTTCGTTCTCAACTACGGAGGGGTCTATAGACAGCACTGGAGTATCACGAATATTTTTGTAGCGCAGTGGAAAATGTCTTATAAGCTAATAGAAAAGACAGCAATGTAGTCATATTAAATTTAACCACGATTGATTGAAATTAGACAATAATAAATATTACAATAATGAAGATAAATAATTAGAAGAATCTTCATACAAATAATTAAGCGCATCCTCTAACACGAGGAGTTACGCATGCGAGGTAAACTTCTCTCGTACAGAAAACGGATGCCCCTTGGGCCAATCTAGTACATAAATCCTGCAAGCACAAAGGTCTTAGAATAGGCACAAATATAGGCAAAAATTCATTAGAACACCCAGTTCGCTGAGGCGCACTCGTTTCTGAAGCACACACGGGAGATTCCGCTGAACTTTGTCCTTCAAACGAATTGTCCATGCTCCAAAATAGCACTTCTTCAATTTTCCACATGTAATTAGATGAGGAAAAGTTCTGTGAAGCAGTTTCAGTCTTTGGAGCTCGCTGCCTGCATCTATCTCCGGTGGCTGGCTCGTACTCTCTGTCCAAATTGTCGCTGCGCCTCTCCCATCACTGAAAATTCGCGCTATCGCGCAACTTTTGCTCACTTCCGGGTACAGTCTTTTTGCGCTGCCATCTCTTGCCACGATATCGCGCCTTTTACTTGCTTAAATTATTAATTTCATTATTATAAACGCTATTAGCATTAGATGGCACCTGTGCTCTTGAGCTGGAAGCACACGCTTCTTGAAGCAGGGGATTTCGCTCCGCGCGGCTTTGTTCACAGCCCTTTGTGACATGCTCGCGCTGGCCGATCGCAGTTTAACCTGCGATAAATCATCTTGATCGCTTTTCTTTTTGGCTTTTGCGGCCAGAAAGTAACGCAAAAGCGCATCAGCTACAATATTATCAAAGTCTAAAATAAATTGAAGTTCGTGAGTGTTGGTTGATTTATTAATAATAAAAAATTTTTTTTTATTTAATCACTTTTTATAATATAGTTTCGTACAAAATTTGTTATTGTAAGTAAATGTAAAATTATATTATTTGTTTATCAAAGTTAAAATGTGGACATCAACAATAGATGTTTTGGAAGGAGCAACAATAGAGTCTCATGAGCTTGTGACATGGTAAGATTAAGCTTTGATTATTGTTGTTTTGTTCTTTTCTCTGCTCTTTCTCTCTCTCTTGATAAGCAGGTATACAGGTTGGTAATTTTTTTCCATGTGAAGTTAATAAAAGTGTTATATTATGTATCTTATAGATGAATTAAATGCAGACATTTCTTTATATTTATACACAGGTTGACTGGTATATTTCCTTCTTAAACTTGAAACATCTCATAGGCAGTTAATGAGCAGTAAGCAAGATGGAAAGTTAACATACTTAGCTTTAACACTCTGCTATTTATTTGGAGACAAGCTATTCATACTCCAACAGGTTATGGGCCAGTCATGTCAGCTCCACTAAGTTGATGAGTAGAATGAAGCTAAGCCTGAGAGATTTCAAGATAGGAAACTTTTAGTTGTGGATATAAAGAAAACAAATTAATTAAACTTCCAATCAGTGGATGCTTGCCTGGCAGTGAATTTGGACTGTATGTTCTAATGTTAGTAGAAGTGAGAAGACTGGGGCCGGAAAGTGAAAAAAAATTAAAATGCTTGAAGAGACAGTACCCGGAAGCTCTGTGATGTTTCCAAAATTAAACCAGCATAATTATGAGACCTGGAAGAGGGACATGCGAGTTCTACTCATGGATAAAGGGTGTTGGAATTTTGTCATGGACGAAGGGGAAACGTGTCCAGCCGCTGCTACACCAAAAGAAAAACAGAAGTATAATCTACAGAAGGATCGAGCATATACAACGATCTACCTGGGGGTAGAACCACCAATACAAGCATTAATAGGAGATACAACTGATGGACAAAAGGCATGGAAAATATTGAAAGAAAACTTTGAACCAAAGTCCAGGGCAAGACTGGCATCTTTAGTTGACGAATTTCTTGATATCCGATACAATCCGGAACAAGAAACCATCGGCATGTATTGTCAATGATTAAGAAGTAAGAATAGTCAGATAATGGATGCAGGATTCAAATTCCTGAAACCCTGATATGTTTTCAATTAATACGACGGCTTCCAGAAGAGTACGACAATCTTGTGCAAATAATGTATCGTTTGCCAGACAAAGAATTTAGACTGTCCGCCCTGGAGGATCAACTAATTGCTGAGTCGGGGAGAATTGAGCAATGTAAGAGAGACATCGAGACACGACTGTCTGCAAGTGCTTTCAACTTACATAGTACAACGAGATCTGATGGCATGAGAAGAGGCAGCCAAACCATTCCTCAGACTACGAGTGCGTCAGCTGAGAGAACGGATAGCAAACCAAGGTTACCAAGGACGAAATCAAGGTCAACCAAGTGTGATTATTGCAAAAAGATGGGCCACCTGAAGAAGAACTGCTATAGACTACACCGAGATGAGTTGCAGAGTAACAAACGCCAAAAGGGAGCGATGTATATGGAACTGGAAAATGAGGTGACATGTGTTATGAAGGTAAGGTAAGACCCTTGTATACTAAGTGGTTGGTCGATAGTGCGGCTACAGCACATTTTTGTAATGACAGACAGTTCTATACAAATTTTAGAACTATATCACCAGTGAAAGCGCTAGTCGGTGATCGAAACGCAACCTGCGAAGTCACCGGAGTGGGTGAGGTTGTGTTGCATGTTAAAAATAAGTATGGAGTAAACGTAGTGTTAACACTTAAAAATGTGTTGTTTGCACCTAATATGAGAAAGAATTTAATTGGGGGTGCGAATATGGATATTGCAGGATACAAGGTGATTTGGCATAGAAATCGAATACAGGTTTTTCACCCAGGAGGTAAATATTTCTTTACAGTACAACGGGTAGATAAGCTTTATGTGTTGAGTGCAGATATTTACCCTCAAGTAGACTGAACTTAATAAAAAACAGTGTAATTATAATACTACGGTAAATATGGAAGTTGCACATCGCAGGCTAAATCACGTAAATGTACCTCTAAGAGTGTTAATAAAAACCCATTAATAAAAAACATGGTTAAATTTAAGAGTGTTTTAGATGTAAGTAAATTAAGTGGTAAATTAGAGCATTGCAAAACTTGTAGATTAAGTAAATCCACTAAATCTAGCTTAACACAAAGTTATGGAAAAGTAACTACAAAACCTTTAGAAAAGGTACATATGGATTTATGGGGTCCTGCCCCATGTGAATCTCTAGGTGGGAATATATATTTTGTAGTAATGGTAGATGATTTTTCCAGAATGGTTAGAGTGTATACTATTAAGCATAAGAGCGATGTACTTAAATGTTTTAAAAATTATGTGTCAGAATGTGAAAGAGAATTAGATTTAAAAATCAAAACAATTCGGACTGACAATGGTCTAGAGTTCTGCAACAAAGAGTTCGAGGAGTACCTACACAATTTTGGGATACGGCATGAATGTACTTCTGTATATAAGCCAGAACAAAATGGCGTTGCAGAGCGATTTAATAGGACAGCATTTGATGGCGTACGTTCCATGTTGCTTGATAGTGGTTTGGAACTTAGATTTTGGGCAGAAGCACTGCATACATTTGTGTACACCAGAAATCGTTGTCCTCATAAACAGAATGAATGGAAAACTCCGTTTGAATTATGGGTTGGACGGAAACCGTCTATAAAACATTTAAAAATATTTGGCTCTATTGCATATTTGCATATACCAAAGAGGAAAAGAAATAAACTTAGTTCCCGAGCATCAGAGGGAGTTTTAGTGGGATACGCAACAAAAACTAAAGGTTATCGTATCTGGCTCCAAAGACAAAATAAGGTAATAGAAAGTGTTCATGTTAAGATTGATGAAAAACAGAGAGGGGTAGATTGTATATTTTCAAACACTACAAAATATAACTACACAAACTTTAGAAGCTACGATTCTGAACCTGACAGTGATGAGACTGAAACGAGTAGTCAGGGTCTTGAACCTAAAGAAGTTGGTGTAGATGATTTAGCTGGAGATTCTGATGACCCCATTCCATTGAAGAAACCAACAGAGTTGGATATGGATAAATGGGACAGAAAGGAAGTAACAAGGAAAGATAAATCCCAAACAGATGTATATTATTATCCTCCAACTGGAGAGAGGCTTAGATCACACACAGATGTGAGGAATTACTGTGAGAGACATAATATTCATTTTAAGGAGAATTTATTTAATTTTAAGCCAATCACTCAAGTAGTTAAAAATGAAAATGTTAATAATGCTGCTGTTCTTAAACAAAAATGGGATTATACTAATAGTTCCTTGTATACGGAAGAGAGCTATCATGTCGAAATACCTAAAAACTACCATGACAGTATGAGGTCAAAAGACAAAGATAAATGGAGTAAAGCTATGAAAGAGGAATTGGACATGATGTATAAACGTCATGTATGGGATCTGGTGGAACCTCTTGTAAAAGGGAATGTGATAGGTAATAAGTGGGTGTATTCCTTAAAAAAGGATGATCAAGGAAAAATTAAACGGTATAAGGCAAGACTGATTGCTCAAGGATATAGACAAAAACCTGGAATTGACTATGGCGAAATTTTTTCTCCAGTGGTGAATTTCTCATTAATCAGATTTTTGTTGTTTTTCTGATAGTAATACTATCATGGGAACATGAGCAGATAGATGTACAGTCAGCATATTTGTATGGGAAATTGAATGAAACTATAAACATGAAACAGCCGACTGGGTTTGATGTAAAAGGTCAGGAGCATAAAGTTTGCCTGCTACATAAATCAATATATGGATTGCACCAAAGTGGGTGTAATTGGAATAACATGTTACATAATATGTTGATCAAATTAGAATTTAAAAACTTACAGTGGTGTAACTGTGTGTATTCATGGAATACACAGGCAATATTAGTTGTTTATGTAGATGATATAGTTATTTTTGGGAAAAATAAAGCTATTGTTACCAAGATAATCTCTGACATCAAGCAGAGAATAGATATTAAAGAACTAGGTGAAACCAGGTATTTGCTTGGTGTAAATTTTGAAAAAATTAATGATGAGATATTTCTTCATCAGCACACATATATTCAAAAATTACAAGATCAGCTTAAAGATTTACCCTGAAATAATGCGAGTTTACCATTAAAAGTGGGAAGTGAAATACCACGAAAAGTAGAAGAGGTTGATATTATTGAGACAGATTTAATGAAGGCATACCCGTATAGATCATTGATAGGATGCCTACCATTTCTATCAAACCGCAGTATGCCAGACTTTTCCCTTGCAGTCAATATTCTATCACAATTTAACAACGGATATGCATATAAGCATTGGTGCTTAGTAGTTGATCTTATTATTTATGTGTTTAACACAAAACATAAAATTAATTTATCAAAGTTAAATAAAGATGGTTTGATTGGTTTCACTGATGTAAATTGGGGATCTGCTATGAATAACAGACATTCGAGTAGTGGTTACCTCCTGTTATTAGGTAATATACCAATTATGTGGAAAACCACTAAGCAGAAATGTATTGTACTGAGTACTATGGAGTCAGAGTTTATCTCATTAACCGAGTGTGTAAAAGAAATAACATGGTATAAACATATAATGGATGAAATTAATATTTACGACTCAAATATCCCAATATTGTTTTGTGATAACCAAGCTGCGATTTATTTTGTTAAAAACAGCCAAGAAAATCAGAAAACTAAACACATTGATGTCAGGTACAAATTTATAAGACAATACTTAAAGAAAAGGGAATATGAATTGGAATATGTTAGAAGTAAAGATAATCTAGCAGATTTTCTGACTAAGCCTGTAAACAAAGAAAAGTTAAATAGTATATGCTGTAAGTTATTTGTATGAATTTAGTTGTAATTATGTATATTGTACGATGGGGCCGACTGTTGGTTGATTTATTAATAATAAAAAAAAATATTTTATTTAATCACTTTTTATAATATAGTTTCGTACAAAATTTGTTATTGTAAATAAATGTAAAATTATATTATTTGTTTATCAAAGTTAAAATGTGGACATCAACAATAGATGTTTTGGAAGGAGCAACAATAGAGTCTCATGAGCTTGTGACATGATAAGATTAAGCTTTGATAATTGTGGCCTCTACAGCTGCTGATCTTAAAAGTAGTATAAGTGATGGGGGTAATAATCAAAATCTTAAATTATTCATTCGTGGAAAAGCTATATCTGGAGCACCAAGTATTAATGGTAGTAATCAATTACCGAATCCTCCTATTATAATAGGTATTACTATAAAGAAAATTATAATGAAAGCGTGAGCAGTGACTACTACGTTATATGTTTGATCGTCCCCAATTAATCTTCCTGGTTGGCTTAATTCTAGGCGAATTAACAATCTTAATCCTGTTCCTACTATTGAAGATCAGGCCCCAAAAATTAAATATATAGTTCCAATGTCTTTATGGTTTGTGGAAAATAATCATCGCGGTAAGAAAGTTTTTAAATGTTAGATTGTAAATCTAAAGTGGAATTATTTCTCTGGTTCTTCATTTTTTGGAATATTAAATTGGATACTATTCATTTATTGCCAATAAAGGAGTAGTATCTGTATTGTTTTTTTTAGACCCTCTTTTATTTGAATAGTTGAATACTAATGGTAGTTTGTTTTATGACAGTTAGGCTCTGATTAATTGTAGTGCCGCTTAATTCACTTATTTCCACGCAGCAGCCCGAGTGCGGACGCGGACAAAGACTTTATCAATGCTAGGCAGCGAAAGAATGAATCGGTTCAAGACTTCGTGAATAGATTAGAACTAAGTGTTTTGTTCTTTTCTCTACTCTTTCTCTCTCTCTTGATAAGCAGGTATACAGGTTGGTAATTTTTTTCCATGTGAAGTTAATACATGTGTTATATTATGTATCTTATAGATGAATTAAATGCAGACATTTCTTTATATTTATACACATGTTGACTGGTATATTTCCTTCTTAAACTTGAAACATCTCATAGGCAGTTAATGAGCAGTAAGCAAGATGGAAAGTTAACATACTTAGCTTTAACACTCTATTTATTTGGAGACAAGCTATTCATACTCCAACAGTGAGTTTGATTTGCATTAGCAATCCACATACAGCTTGGTTGTCACTGTAGATAACCGCTGGCACTTGTTGAAGATAGTGTCTCCAACATCTCGCTACATTAGCGACAGCTAACAGTTCTTTACCATACGTGGAATGGTGCCGTTCTTCAGTGTAAAACGCCTTGACTCATAGGCAATTGGTAGCAACTTATTGTAATGTTGCATAGCAACCGCCCCTATAGCATCCTCTGATGCGTCACACAATATGTGAAGTGCCTTGTTATGATCAAAAATCTTGAGTATAGGGGGCTTCATAAACCGCTGTTTGAGTGTTTGAAAGGCCTTTTGTTGTTGATAACCCCAGTGGAAGCGCATGCCTTTCTGGAGTAGTTCGTATAGCAGTGCTGATATCTGCGCATAATTCTCTATGGAACTTCTGTAGAACTGCGCAGTGCCCAAAAAAGCGTGAAGCTGCCTCGTGTCCCTAGGACGCGGCCACGCCCGAATCGCCTGCACCAGCTGGGCTTCGCAACCCTTCCCTCGTTCAGAGAAAGGAAACCCCAAATAATTCACTTTTTTCACTCCGAACACGCACTTGCTCCTTTTTAGGAAGAAATGATGCTGCTGCAATCGCTGCAGAACGTGGCGTGTTCTTTTGCATAGCTCTTTTAGTGTACGGCCAAATACCAAGACGTCGTCGAAATAGACAACCACCTCTTTATTTAAAATACCCCTTAACGCTTCATTCATAGCCTTAGTGAATGTGGATGCGGCCCCCTTGAGTCCAAACAGCATAACTTTGAACACAAAGTAGCCGATAGGGGTTTTGAATGCCGTATATCGAATGTGCGATGGCTTAACCCTGATTTGGTGGTATGCCTGAAGCACTTCCAATTTGGTAAAGTATTTGGCACATTTTAAGTGATCGAATAGTGCGTCAGTGAGTGGTATGGCATAGTTATTACCGTGTGTCATCTTATTTACCTTACGGTAATCTATGCACATACGTAAAGTAATGTCCTTTTTTGACTACAAACAGTATGGGGGATGCGAACGAGGAGGTAGAAGGCCTAATAAGGTGCTTACCTAATAATTGATTGATGGTCCTTTCTATCTCCTGTTCCGCATCCTTTGACAGTGGGTACAATGGTGAATTAAATGGCGTAAACGATTATTCGAGAGGAATTTCATACTGTGTTCCTCTTTGCGGCGGGAGTCCCTCAGGAAGTTCCTCACGAAAAAGATCCTGGAACTCGTTCAGCAATGGCTGAAAGGAATAATGTGATTCGTTTGCTGCTGTATGTTTATTATCTCTCACTTGGGCAAAAACAGCATATACGGGTACCTGCGGTTGCTGCTGCAGTATATGGCATAACTCGGCGAAAGACAACAGGTTGAGTTCTTCTTGTTGCCACTGCGGTAGCCATATCTTTTTCGTGCCTGAGACGACCGCATACCTCTTAGTGCCCCAATCACAAAACACATTCCCAAAATAAGTTGATAATTCTGTAGAGGTATGATATTGAAACTTAGCTTAGTCTGATATTTACCAATCGTTAAGGGGACGTACAGTGCCGTCTTTTGAATGTGAACCGCTCTCCAGTGGCTACTTTACTTTGATCTGTAATATTGGATAATCTTAAACCGAGTTGCCGTGCTGTTTTCTCGTCGAGGTAATTCTCGACAGCACCTGTGTCGACTAGGGCTTTGCACATGAGTCCTTTAATAGACACTTGGACTACAAACAATTCTTTGGCGACCGTCTTATGAATGATATTAATCTGAGATTTCTATTTCCCGGCATTATCTTTAGCCTTGCAGTCTCTGATTATATGACCGAGACGGCCACACCGGTAACACTTGACGTTTCTATTTTTAGGCCTAGCCCCTTGCGACTTGTTAGGTTTGGCTTCAAGAACATTGATTTGCATGGGCTTGCCTTTAGGCAACTCCATGGTTTATGAGGATTGAACCAGGTCTCGACGAAGGCTATGGCTTCCTCCACGGATAGCTCGCTCTTCATACGTAGTTGAGCCGCTATAGGATCAGGAAATGCTTGAATGAGAAAATGTAATTGCTCGGAGCGAGTCGAGTCTGTTAGCCTACTAATCAGGTGGCGAAATTTGGTAACAAACTCGTTAATTTTGTTGCCTTTGAGCCACAGCTTGTTTAATTCAGTTTGTCTCGTCTGCTGAGTTTGACCTCCCAAAAAGGCACTCATAAGCAGTTGCGAGAAACGTTGTCATGTTAGCGGCTGATTAGCCGGTAAAACGGCTGATATCCACTTCGCCGCGGCTTTGATTAAATAGGCCGGAGCGAACTGCACGCCGATTCCAATGGTATATTTTTACATGGCGCGACAAGGGCGAATTGCTTAAGAAAGGCTTCCAGATCCTCTTTGGGATCGCCTGCAAAGCATGGGAATTGCAAATTGTTAACAGTGAATTGGTAGGGTGTCTGATTCAGCTGTGTGACTGCTTGAATAAGCATGCCAAAATGCGGCGGCATGTTGAACTGACCAAGAGGCGGCATGTTGAACTGACCAATGCGGCGGCATGTTGTCTGTATTAAAAATCAGAAACCAATAAAAGCTATGGTATAAAATATTTGGTTTACCTAGATCCGACGCGCTTTGTTTCAAAACAACAAGAAATATGCGTATACATCAATACTTGCTATGAAGGGTATGAAATAATATTGCCACAAAGCACCTTAAATCTGAAAACCCTCCAATCCCAACTGCAAATAAGAAAAACAAAGCACGCAAATGCTCCAATATTTGCAATAAAAACAAATTTCTTTTTTTTTTAAACTCTTTAGAGACGATACCGCGCTCGCCAATTGCGCAATAGATGCCTAAACAATTACCAAGTAGGGTGATAAAGAAACAATATATAAATGTCTAGACATGCACTCACTGCGCGAGTCAACCAGAACAATACAGATGAAACCGCGAGACATAAAAAAAAATTATTTTTTTTGAACGCGTACTGTACGCCAAATATTTAACCCAGTCGTCCGGGAAGGAAATGCTCTGCTAACAGAAGGGTACAAAATAATATGGCTACAAAGCTGTCACGAATATTTTTGTAGCGCAGTGGAAAATCTTTTATAAGCTAATGGAAAAGACAGCAATGTAGTCATATTAAACTTAACCATGATTTATTGAAATTAGACAATAATAAATATTACAATACTGAAGATAAATAATTAGAAGAATCTTCATACAAATAATTAAGCGCATCCTCTAACACGAGGAGTTACGCATGCGAGGTAAACTTCCCTCGTACAGAAAACGGATGCCCCTTGGGCCAAACTGGTGCATAGATCCTTTACGCACAAAGGTCTTAGAATACAAGGAAGCGAATTACGTCCGCTTCAGATTGCTATGAAATAATGCGCACTTAAGGTGCGGTAAAAGATTAAAGGGAATAACATCAATTAGATAAGATAATGTTCCTGATAGTTGACTCTGGGAGATTGTTTATCATGCACTGCCGTACAGGACTCTCTTCCCCTCTAGCAGGGATGCTGTACGTTTAATGTCAGGGACAGCTAATGCTGGTCCTGCAATAAAGTAATTAAAATAAGTATAAGTAAGCGCTCATGCCTGGTCACAGATAAAGAAGCCGCACGGGAGAGCTGCGACTGATAATCTTATTAAGAGAGCCTATAGGAAACATTAGTTCGAGCCAGCTTACCTCTGAGATATGTAGTAGGCGCCCAAACCTTCAGCTAAGTAAGCAATTTCCCATGGGGCGACCAACGTCCATTCTGGGTCCTCTTGGTCAGTGTGCTGGTCCTGACTGTGATGCGTAGCTCAAGCCACTGCGAAGGCAAACCAATAATCCACACAAGGTTGCTATTAAGCCTGGGCTGCGGTGTCGTGTAGGGCTGTCGATAACAGCACTAGAAAAATCCTTCCGTTGCTTGGGCTGATCGTGTTGAGTTCACAAGTTGAAGCTGGGCGTCGGTTTCAATAGGAGAATCACCTGTCCTTGTAACAGCGAAATTGAATGAGTCCTCTGGACCAGTCTCTGCTCGCGCCGGCCGGTTGAACGTCTCGCTCTGACCTGCTGGATTCACAAAGATAGGTACAAATTCATTAGAACACCCAGTTCGCTGAGGTGCACTGGTTTCTGACGCACACACGGGAGATTCCGCCGAACTTTGTCCTTCGTACAAATTGTCCGTGCTCCAAAATAGCACTGCTTCAATTTCCCACATTGATGATTGGTGCCTGAAATGGGTGGTCATAGTCTTGGGATTGAAGCGTTAATAATGCCACTTCCTATAACTTAAAGAGTATGCTCATTTTTTTGTGAAGGGGTGTAGGAAATTGAGCATTGTTCAATCTGTTTCTTTGCTTTGTGTATCAGTGGCATTCACTCACCCCCCCTGCTTTATCTTACAGTCCAACATGTGATTGCACTCGAGACTGGGAATGCAAAAATCAACCAATGCAAAAACATCACAGAACTCTGCATTGATGCATTTCAAAACATTGATCAAAAATGCTTGGGAAGATGTCTGCCAGCATGTGATACAAATAGAAAAAAAAATACTGGGAAAATTCCGGACTGATGGATGCAGCAGTAGAGAGAGTAATCATTTCATTTGGTGGGGAATCCAGTGGAGAGGAAAGTGAAAGTGAAGATGAGTGAACATACAAAAGCTGCAGCAATGCAAAATGGCCCTTTTTAGGGCCTGCAATTCATAAAAAAAGAGACCAAAACATTTGTTAAATTTTGATTAAATAATCAATCTTTTAAAGAGTTTATTAATTAAATAAAGAACTTAAAGATTGCAAAAACAAATTAAAATAAAACAAATAATAAGGCTTTTAGTGAAATTCACTAAATTAAAGAAAAAAACTTTTGTTTAACTTAAACAAATTTTTATTAAAAAAATACAAATTCAATAAACATGTCACTGGATTTTCTTATCACCTTTCTTCTTAAGAAAAAACTTTTCCTTATCATAGGAAAAGGGGAAAAGGATGAGGGATTAGTGGAGTCTATTTTTATGCTTGAAGGTGGAGTCCAACTTCTTGACATATCTTGACCCTAAAATAAAATAGACTCTACCCCAACTCCCCCACTCCTAAATTTGACAGACTATTGTGTGCTTTTTTGACGCGAAGTTTATGTAAAAAAAAATCCATGAATTTATCCATAGCACCTTTGCCTCGGAACACTTTAAAGACATAATCTCCACCGACAGACCCATCCCGGTAACTCATCACCACAAGAAGTTGTAATTCTCCTGTTTCAACATGTCTTTGTTTCAACATAAAAAAAAACATATCGCTGAACGTTCTTTTTTTTTATGGAACAGTTCTTTCTTTCCCAGGTTTTCTTTCCTGGCTCATGCTGTCCATGGCAGCGAATACAATGTTTCTTGTCAATAATGTGACCTTTTTGAGTTTCATAAATGCATTTGCATGTCGCACACCTTTTGTGTGTAACACAAAATTTAATGCACTTAGTGGTTTTAAATGTGTGTCAGAACATGCAGAATCTTTAAAGAAATGATTACAAATACTGCAATATTTACAATCGAAGTTTAGAGATCGCGTGTGTTGACTCCCACATGTACCACACCTTCCACTGTAAAGATGGAATTTTTTCTGCTGTAAGTTGTGAAACATTGCTCTACAATGCTTGCAGAACCCCCTCTTACGTAAGTAACCTGATAAGTTTGTAGTAACCCCAAAATGATTATTTTGCAATACTAAGTGAAGTGTTATAGGTGGATGTGGGTTGAGAAATTGATGTGGATAAAAAAATCTCATAATCACGAGCGCATTATGTACAATAATTTCAGCATTTTTTTAATCCACTAAAAAAGTTTGAAATTTTTCAAGACTCTTGAGACTACCAGGATTCTCGGGGTCGATGCCAGCCTCTACACGTAAGTGAAGTGCACTACTCTCCTGACAATTATTACGACTGTGATGTAGGGACAAATATTCATCTTCTTTTGATTTAATAATATGTGGTGGTCCTTTATTGTCTTCTGCCCATTTCCACTCCTCGTGTGCCATTGCCATGACCAATGGCCTTGGTAAACACGAGGCATCAGAATTATTTATCTGAACGACCAAAGACTTTAAAGACAAATGGTCTTCGATTTGAACGGCATTATGATCTACATTACTCGTAGCAGGATGGGGGCGATGAAGGAGAACCACGTTTAAAAGTTGGTCATCCATTAAAAGACCAGCCTACAATTGCTCCAAGTTATGCAAAACTTCCAGAACTTTCTCCCCTGTGAATTCATCAATCAAACCAAACAGTTTGATCAAATTCACTGCATCATGCAAAGAAGGTGCCCGGAAAATGACACATGCATGATCATATTCAGAACATCTTCCTTGCAGGGTTTGATCGAAAACATGATCAAAAATCGATCGGAGAACGTCGGGTATATCCGACAACTCAACTTCATTCAAATTTTGAAAATTTAGTTGGTAATTAGTTATTTGGACTTTATATTTTCTCGAATGATGAGTGCCGATTTCATTTAATGGAAAAAAACGGTCAGGGGAATCAGAGCTCGTATGGCTGATTGATAATGCATGACCATCTTGTTTTGTATTGGACATGGCAGATGAAAAAGAGGTATAAGAAGAACTGGAGAGGTTGTGTTGGGAAAAAGATGGGGAATCAGAAGTGAGAGGATGGGTTGTGGATTGAAAAATACTACTTGAGGATTCTGAGACTGGAAGTTGCGGTGGTGGTGGTAGGGATGATTGAGTAGAGGGTAAGGCTGACTGGACTGGAGTTGTTTTGGCTAATGGTCTAAGGGAGTGGGACTGGTTGAGTTGTGAACGGAGAGTTGAAGCGGATTTTTCAAGCCCTCTCTGAGCACATTGGTATGCGAGAGAGTTTGTTACGGTGAATTTTTGGATATAGGATAGGAAGTTGAGGTTGAATGGATGAGGAGGGGTGAATCAAATTTGGATTGGGATTTGTTTTTCAACACCTTTTTGAACACCTTGCTGCACAAGAGAGAGTTTGGAATGGTGGATACGTCTCAGTTAGTTTTGTTGGTGAGGTTGGAATTGAGATGTCTTCAGGAGATGTCTGGGTTGCTATGGTATTAACTACAGGTATGATAGAACAGGAGGGACCTGGGACGATTATAGGATGAGTGGAATGGGTCTTGCCACTGGATAAACTTTCATCACATGCCTTGTTTAAATTTGGATGATCGTTTTTTGGAAAAGGAGTGTCATTAATACAAGGTGAGCTATCACGAACACATAAATTCAAAGGTTCATATTGAACTAGATCAAAAAGTTCAATTTCTCGAGTCACATCCCCCGTGTACATAAATTTAAGGGTTGTGTCATTTATTTAAAAGGTGTGCTAAATGCAAATGTATAAAAATTTACAATCTGTAATTATTTTCGAATAATAATGGAATTACTTTAGCCATTACATATGTATCATGCATTGTTAGTGAGAGTGAGTGTTCACTTTGAAGCTCTTTGTTTTTATAAACAAAGAAACTTAGATTCCCACGATAAAAAAAAGTTATAAGTACAGTTGAAAAGTCATTAACTTTTAACTTCTTTGTCCGAATAGAACAAACTGAGGTTTTTGGTACATTCACAACCTCACTTTTACAAATATTTAAAAATTCAATTATTGTTTTATAAATTGGGAGAAATTCCCTAAACTTAAAACAGATAGTTGCCTTCCTTTGCCCTTTTCTCGAAACAGAGATGTATCCAGCTCCCTCTGGTCTCTTTAACAGTAATGAAATATTAAGTTTCTTCGATGTTAAATGATAAGTGATTTTTTAAAACTAGAATGTAAAAAAATATGGGAGGGAGAAGAAAACAAAGTTAATCATTAAAATGCCGGTAAGGATGAGTAAAATAGATGCGTATGAAAGCGGAAAATTATCGAGATTGTATTCTGATTGAACTATGGCTCAACTATAAAATCTCTCTTGTTCACATCCAATGAACCAAGCACAATAGAGTCATTATCAATTGTTTTAGACCAACGAAAACTGAACCCTACAGCTCACAAATGCTGAATCTGGTATATCACCATATTGAAAACAACATGAGACATCATAAGAAAAGATATCCAAATGGTCTAATTCATAGATGTAAGAAACCACATGGCTTAGAACTCCATTTCATTTAAAATAGAAACACACTTTTGATATTGAAAATACTGATGGTAATAGTGGGTGTAATGAAGTCCACAAATTTAGTACGAATGCATTGACTAAAGCAGTGATTAATAATGACTACTATTACCTAACAATAAAACTTAGACGAGTTTTTTTTTTGAATTAAAATGTCAACAGAAACTGCTTTTGAGTAAATTACTTAGTTGGTCATCAGGACCTAACTTCGATTTAAGTTGAAATGGTCTTTGACAAAAAGTTTTGTAGCCACATACACTTGTCTTGTTATGAATTTACTCATTTCTCTTACAATTGCATTGATCTTTGTTCAAGCAATCTGTATACAGGTCTCCTTGCTTTTAGAATTTGGGCCTCATTTTAAAAAAAAAAGTCTCTGCAAGATTCTTAGGTCCATGGCAATAAGGACCATTGCTAAAAACAGGTTTTTTGATTAAAAACACTTTAATTGTGAAACTGTATCTCGACTGCATTTGTGCATTTTTCTGTAGGTAGAGAAAGAGAAGAAGGGGGTTGCAAAAAGGGTGTTGCTAGGGAATGCTAAGAGGAATGGGGAACAACAATTACAAAACAAAATTATACTTGCAGAAGATGATCGCCTATGAACAGGGTTCTGCTCCTCCGACGAAGGTCTCTCAGGATCTGAAAAATCATTCTCACCGTTGTGATCCCCTACTTCAAGAATTTCAATGCTTGCTGGAAGAAGGTCATCTAACGTTGGTGACTCGTGGTATTGATGAGTCTCTGAAGTAGAAAGTACAGGAGAGCGAAATCGACTCCTTGCCTTCGTTGGTGTTGGAGGGTATGTTATTTCGTTATCCACGAGATCCACATAGTGAAGAGGTTTGGAGCACTAAAAATTTTTGAATAAAAATGAATGCAAAACAAGTGAAGAAGGAGAAGAAGAAGGCGGGGATAAAGACATTTCATACAGTGCAGTTTACGCACTTAATCATTTAACCAAGATGGAAAAAAATGACTTTAAAAACAATGGTCGACTCGAATTACTATTGCTGCCTGAAATAAATTTAAGTAACAAAGATCTTGAGCGATTGCAGCAAATAAATTTCACACTTCCAGGTCAGATCGCGATTTTGGATGGCAATATACCTTATTCTTATTCTAACATAGATTCGATAATAAGGCATTTAAAAATGGTATTCTCACATTTTTATGCCTATGGAATTGACCAGTGTTTTATTTTGTCTAAATTATTGTACTAAATATGGAAGAACATCTACCACCACTGGATGAAGAAGCGATAATAAACTACACTTCAAGAATACATCTGCATGTGATGTTTATAGCACCCTTCGAATTGTAACAAGGCTTGCAAGAATGTATGAAGGAGAAGAATTGGCAGAAGATTGGTGTTGAATTGTCAATAAAAATTAATAGAAAGAGAGGAACTGACATTAAATTTGGAAGAAAAAAAGGTGCATAAACTAACTCTGAAACCTTGAGAATTGTCAAAATTTCATTAACTCATTGTAGTAAAAATAAAAAAATATTAGAATCTTAATTAAAAACTAAATAGATCCCATCAAAATTTGACGGTAAACAACCCATCTCCATCTGTTTTTGCCTATATTGTTGTTTATTGTCATCGTTGTTAATTAGACAGTTTCACGCTTTGAAATGGACTGAAAAAACTGTTTATGAATAAACTGTTTAAGTGGGTAAAACCGTGAACAAATGGTTTAAGCTTTACAATTTTGAACGGCTTATTTCTTTTCAGAAATTTGACTGCAGAGGGATCTGGTTGTTATAATCATGGCAGCAACCTTGTGTATAGTTATTTATGTGGCATTACAACTACAAAACATGTTTTAACACCTTGATTTTTTTGATCGACATGATTTACTTTACCAGATCTTTGCCTAAATATGGAAATCCAACAATAAAATTCGCAATTGCGAGCTTTTCATGCAAATCCCAAGCTCTGTTTTGAGCCCTGATCCAATGCCTCTTTGACGTCAGCCATGTTTTTTTCCCCAAAAAAACGAAATATTGCAAATAAACGAAATAAACATATGGAAAACGATGTGGGGGTGTTGTGTTTGTTTATTCCGTTTTTTCCCAATTGTTTAAACATAAACTGTTTTTTTTCCTGAAATAAACGGGTTTTAAACCGTTTATTTTGAAGGTGAAACCTCCTAATGTTTATGTAATTGTTGTTGATCTGATCATCAATAGTAGCAAAGTTGTTGATTGTGATATCATTGTGGAGAGGATTGTTTGATTTTAACTACATAACCATTTTTAATTGTAAATTACTGCTAACTATTAGTAATTCTGGACAGAAAAACTAAATTTGACAAATCTACAGACCAAGGTCTTTCACTTAAGACCAAAATGAAGTTTATAGATGCAGTAGTTTTCACCAACGAACTGTCGAAAGAATCACCCTTGTAAATTAAATATATAAATTAAAGCATGAAATTCACTCACGGTTTTGCCCGGCGGATCTGACTCGCGGGCGTGCCCGCCGGGTTGATCCACCTGTGTATTTCATGGACGCTTGTAGATTCTGCCTGCCCACAGCCCGGCCCATAAGGCCCATTTTTGCCGCGCTTTTGTGGACAGATCCGCGAGTGAATGCAGGTGCACGTATGTGCTCGATGGGCACCCATTTCAGCAGCCAATGGCAAGGCTTTGACACATGTGCTTTGCACAAAAGATCTTTCTCACTGATCTCGTGTTTTGCTCACTCAACAAACTCAGTACAACACTCAGTAGGCAACACTCAGTACAACACTCGGTCTGGAAGGCCCACCAGTCAGATATGCCGGACAAAACCATAAGTGAATTCCATGCTTAATCTTAATTTAATATTAATTTCATTAAATCTATAGTGGAAATAGAAAGGTAAAGTATTATAATCTTAATTAAACATTAATTAGAACTTTGTGGAAAAACAAGCATTAAAATCAGAATTAAATATTAACTTTATTAGAACTTTGTGAAAATAGAAAAGTAATTCCCTCCCTTCCCACTCTGGTTCTTTTACTACGAGCTTGTGGCGCCATCTAGTGACAAGAAAAGTAACTGGATCTGTCAAATAACCTCTTTGAGCACAGAAATTTAAGGGAAAGGGTTAAAACCTTAAAAAGGGTTAAATAATCCTATACTGAAAGAGAAAGGGTTAAAAAAATTAAGAAGGGTTAAATATCTCTTCACTGAACTTATTGACAGGTCATTTATCATTCCATCAATCAATTAAAGTAATTAATCCATCAATCAAATAAAATAATCAATCAATTAATTAAAAACAACCAAAAGTTAATTAGGAATTTGTGTAAATTAGCTCTATTGTGTACCCCCCGAGTGGGACATAAAACTATTTTCATGACTATGCAAATCCTTTGGTATAGCAATTATTATATATCAGTTGGTCACGTGACAGTCGGTACCAATATAAAGCGAGAACACACCTGTCAACTGCAAGTAGTTTGACTGTCAGCATATGGAAAACAAAGGATTTGACTGAATTCGAGCGTGGGATGATTGTTGGTGCCCGGCGAGGTGGACTGAGTATTTCCGAAACTGCACATTTTGATCTAGATCTTTTAGGCTTTGCCCGAACAACCATTTCAAGGGTTTACCAGGACAGGTTAAACAACTAGCCAGAGACAAGCCTGTGGTCGCAAACGACTCATCGATCCAAAGTGTGAGTGTATGATGGGAATGCTTGTTCATGTGAACAGAAACATCATGACTCACCAACTAACCGTGCTGTACAACACTGGACCACAGAATAACATCTCTGACTGCACTACATGCGTTGGGCAAGGATGGACTACAACAGCCAACGACCAGTCCGGATACCTTTGATCTCCACCCAAAACCACAAAAAACGTCTCCAGTTTGCCCGTGATTACCAGCACTGGACAGTAACAACTGGAAGAAGGCCTGCTTGTCGGATGAATCCCGTTTCCTAGGGTGCCATCCAAATGGCCGATGCAGAATTTGGATACAACAGCATGAAGCTATGGACCCCTCCTGTCTGGTTTTCACTGTTAAGGCTGGAGGAGGCTGTTTAATGGTCTGGGGAATGTTTTCCTGGTCCATGGTTATCTGTAGAACAATGCCTTAATGGTCAGGGCTACCTAAACATTGTTGCCGACCATGTTCATCCCTTCATGACTACTGTGTTTCTGCCATCAGAAGGATACTTCCAGTAGGACATTGCTCTGTATCACAAGGCTCATATTGTCATGGAATGGTTCTAGGAGCACGATAATGAATTCAACTTACTCCTCTGGCCATCACAGTCCCCCGATTTGAACCCAATCGAACATCTTTGGGATGAGCTGGAATGGGTTATTCAAGGCATGGATCACCACCACCCAATAAGCATCAACTGGGATCAGCTGTTGCATCCCCATGGACAACATCACGGAACAATGCTTCCAGTGGCTAATTGAATCTATGCCATGGCGAATTCGTGCTGTTATATTTGCTAGGGGGCACAATGCAGTATTAGGGGGATGTTCCTAATAAACTGGCCACTTAGTATATAACAAAATGGAAATAGCAACAGTAACGGAAAAAATCGAAAATTACGGATTTAGTTAATTAAATTAAAATGAAGACAAAAAACTGAAAATGGAACTGGTAGAATTTAACAATGTCTGTTGTGGGAATTCAGAGGAAAAAAAGGCATATAACAATTGCCTACTGACAACAGAAATAAGATTGACCCTTAACAAGTGAAGAAAAAAATTATTTTCAAAAAAACGCTTATGTCAAAATTAGGTACACATAGCGCCATCTCTTGAGCAAACAACCAAATATAAGCCAATTATATTTCATATTAATTCTCTCCCCCATTTGGATTTTTTGAATTTTTTTCAGATTCATCCATTATCACCGACTTTATGTATGTGTACAAAATTTCAGCAAGATTGGACTAGTGAAAGGGGTTGAAATATTTATCACAAGATTTCATACAGCAAACATGACCCAAATGGCGAAAGTTATATAAGCATTGTAAAAAAATACAGTAAATGAGCAAAAATTATAACGCTTATATTAAGTTCAACAATAATTCATATATGATAAAAGGTAATTATTACAGACTAACCAAAAATAATGTATTCAGTCCAGCTAAAAGGAACGTTTGTGTAACAAAGTGGGGGGGGGGGAGGAGAGCAAAAAAATGAGAAACAGATTGAGACATACAAAGCCTGGTGAGAGTACGCAGGAACCATTTCTGTACTTTTAACAATCTAGTCATATTATACAAAGTGGCAGAATCCCAAAAAAATAATACAGTTGCAAAGAGAAGAATGTATCAGGGAGTAATAAAGAAGTAACAGTAAATAATTAGGGAAATGATAGAGTCTAGAACTCGTTCCTCGGTACAGCTCATTCCAAAAGGGTTTTCACTTACGTGAACGATGTTCGGCTTCCTTGCATTACAGTAAATCAGTAAGATTAATCGCTCCAGGCAAGAAGTCGAGTTTGAATCACGTTAGATGATGCCATTTATTGTTTCTTAGCAACAGTGATAGGTAAGCATAATGAGTGACGTCAAACTCTTATAATTGAAATCTGATTTTGAGCCTTTATTAGGAATTTTTTTGTATATTATTAATATATCAATGTATATTATTATTATTATTTTAGCAGAAACGCGGTATAAGAACGTGAAAACTACACGAGGAAGTAAGCGATAAGTTGGCAAAGCACGCTCAACAATATAATGGCGAATGCACGAATTAAATCACTTAGATGAAATAATCAGTAGTAGAAAATTAACTTTAAGTTTGCTTCACATTTAACAAAATTATAATATTTATTTATTTATTTATTTATTTATTTATTTATTATTTTTTGGGTTAGAAAAATACAGTTCCATTAGTGCCCAACGAGGCCAGTATGGTGATAAACCAACAAGTTAGGCCAAGTGGGCACGGTTCTGACTAATATAAAGAAACAAAAATCGGTTATTAAATAGATTAGATAATCAAACTGTTACAATAAACCAAAACAAGCCAAATTAAATCGAACAAAACCTGCAGAGAGGCCAAAAATCGGATACAAAAAACGGTAATATATTAATTTAAAACAGACACTTGATGACAATGATGGCAACCACAAGAGAGACCAAAAAAGGACTCCTATAGGGCCATATACATAATAATCGATTACAAAAATATAAAATAAACTGTGTGATCTAGGACGGAGCTTGAAGTAGAGTGGACATTCAGAAAAAACATTGACAGAATACTAACAAGTTTAAAAGATACTAATAAACAAGCTTCGTATTTAGTGATATAAGAACAAAAAGTTCGTAAAGCTCTTTGAAACGAAGGGTAAGGAACAAGCGAACATATTGTCGGGGGCAGAAAAGCCCAACATTTTATGCCGATGTAGGAAACACTTCTGTTGCGATAGTTAAGTTGTGATACTGGAACCCATATCTCTTTAGTAATACGAGTATTATGGTTATGGCTGTCAAGGTTATGCCAAATCTTTATAGGGGTTGTAAGCAATAACAGAGTTAATTGATTTGTAAATAAGTGAACATACGGACAGAAAATAAACTTGATATATACTGTAGCAAGTATCCGCAAAGAAGGAAAATAATGGGACACAGAGGAAGATTGTGATAGGTGCAATAGAGTGTGAAGAAGCCATTTTTGTAATTTTGATATACGAGTAAGATTAAACGTTGAGGTAGAACCCCAGAGCATTACACCGAAGCACAACGTTGAGTGTATCCACGAAAAGTAAAGCAAAAGTAGGATATTAGGGGGGAGAAAGTGAAGTCTGGAAAAAATGCCTTGTTTTTAGTTAACTTTCGATAATAATGTATCCAGCATCCCATGACAAGTATGGAGATAGAGTAAAACCAAGATAAATAAACAAAGTTGTGGTGGGATTATTATACCACAATATATAATGTATAAATCTATTATGGCATTTCATAGGGAATAGCAACCAATCTTTCGAAATGAAATACAGTATCTTCTGGGTTTATGCTTAAAAAAATAGCGTATTGGCAAAAAAAAATGTATTCTCATCCATGACGGGAAAAAATAATGTATAGCAATGCAGTATCTTATATATGAAGAAAGCACATATTTATGCAGTATACAATATGCTGTTTACTCTACGGTTTATCGAAATGGCTTTCTTTTTCTTATAAAATTTATGGCGGCATGAACAATTTCAGTATCTAAATATTACAGTATTTAAAAAGTATTAAGTAAAAATATCAATGTTCGAAATATAGAAAAAAAATAAATAAATAAACTAAATATTTATTGATGAAAATAAGAAAGAAAATGCCACAGCTTGGATTCGAACCGGGAAACTTCATATCATGTTTTACGTAAGATAAAACCTCATCTAACATTCTTGAGATATTCTTAAATATTTATAGCCTTGTTTTTAATAAGTGCGATAAATATTTCATCTGCAAAGTCGATCTTACTGAAATAAAAAGCAACGATTAATCTTTTCAGCTAAAACTACTGCAATTCGCCCCACCACTCATAAACCTCATCCCTATTTCCACTCTGGACGGCCAAGTTCATTTTAATCTTCTACGACGTTCGGTCAAACTACTAGACTTTATAACCGATCAACTTTGCTTAGCTCAACTCCTGCCAAGCAAGTGAAAACGCTTTTGGAAAGAACTGTACCTGTTCTTTCCACGCTTTTGGTGGCTTAAAAGGTTATTTATGTGCGACTCCCTAGTAAGGTCATATTTTAAAACTAAGCTAAGGTATTTAAAATTAGGTATTTGAAATTAGTAATTGATTAGGTATTTAAATTTATTAAGGTATTTAAAATTAGTAATTGATAATAATTGAGAACTGTAGTAAATAGGGAGATTAATTGGGAAGTTAAGTTTGTTTTGTTGATGAAAAAACATAAGTTTTTTCATCAAGTTATGTGAATGTGAGCAAAGATTAAATATTTATTATATTATTTATTATTATCTATTTTTATTTTATTTTTTTAATATTTTTTAACGACTCTTTAAAAATATTCTATGTGGATTTGTGTGGTCAAAATTTGTACACACTGGTTAATTTTTCCTTAGTTAGAATTTTCTATTTTTACCTATGTATGTTCATTCTTTATAATACCAATAATATATATGAATATTTGTAATCTCAAAGATAATAAAATGCTTTGCAAAAATCGTATCAATTTTGTTGTTTGGATATTGTAATCAATTATTTCTTAAATTTAGTTTTTAATTTCATAAAATATTCAATTTCATTATTTTGAAGTTATAACATTAAAAAATAAAAATTATTTATTAAGTATAAAATTTTCACTTGCGCTTTTACCCTTAAATAAAGTTGATATTTAAAAAAAAGCCAACTTTTAAAGCTTTATGATGCATGCTGATGCACTTTTCCATAGCCAACTAAAAATACTATTTTTAGTTAGCTATGCATTTCTCATAGTGACATCACAATGCCGTGCGGTAAGGCCGACTAGTATAGGTAGTCCAGTTTCGTGCACACTTTTTGCCAAATTTTTCTTTTTTCCAAAGAAAACTACAAAATGTGTGGATTTCCAGTTTCGTGCTGTCGACTTTGGCCATGTGGAAACTATCTTCTATAGGGGGTGTTGGTGTCACCCATGTTATTTCCTTTTTCCTTGGTATGACTTAACAAATTAGAATACTGAATCAAATCCCCCAATGCATAAAACACTCTGAATGCCACTATGAGATTACCATAAATTAAAAAAAAAATACTAGATGGATCCCGTCAAAATTTGACGGTAAACAACCCATCTACATCTCTTTAATTAAATATCTATTTGCATGTATTATTGTTTATTGCTATCGTTGTTAATTGTTTATGTAATTGTTGTTAGTTTGATCATCAATGCTAATAAAGTTGTTGATTGTGGAGAGGATTGTTTGATTTGCCAGCATAAGCAATTTTGAATTGTAAATTACCGCTAATTAATAGTAATTATGGACACAAAAACTAACTTTGACAAATCTACAGACTAAGATCTTTCATTTAAGACCAAAATGAAGTTTAGAGATGCAATAGTTTTCTCCTATGAACTGTCGAAAGAATCACCCTTAGAACTTAAATATATAAGAGGCCTGTCTATGGATTGAGGCTACAAAAATATGGTTCGAACTCGCTTAAATGTTTAGTCACCTTCAAAACAAGCACCGTCTGCAGCAATGCATTTAGCCCAGCGTTGCTGCCATTGGTCGAAACAAGTACGGAATGCCTCCTTTGGAATGGCAAGAGCTCTACCATCGCAGTTTGTATTGTCACGTCCACATCCTCAAATCTCCGTCCTTTCAGCGCTTTCTTGATCTTTGGAAATGCGAAGAAGTCGCACGGAGCTAGGTCAGATGAGTAAGGAGGCTGCCTGACCTGAGCGATGCGGTGCTTTGTCAAGAATTATTGCACGATGTGCGCTGTGTGTGATGGAGCGTTGTCGTGGTGTAACATCCACTCTCCAGAACCCACATTGTTGGCTGTGTCCGTCGAACTGCATCACGCCACCTCCTCAGCATGTCAAGGTAGAATTCTTTAATAACTGTTTGTCCTATTGAGGCAAATTCGTAATGTACAATAGCGTTGATCTCGAAGAAAAGGAACAGCATTGATTAGATGTTGCTTCGCACTTGCCTGGCTTTTTAGGACCTTTCCACTCGGAGGATTGTTGTTTTGCCTCGGGATCGTCTCCATAAATCCAGGACTAATCCCCTGTTATGATGCTCGACAGAAAATGCAGATCTGCACATGAAGTTTCAAAGAAGTCCGAAGCCACGTTCTTTCGAATTTGCCGTTGGTCTTCTGTAAGGAGCCAAGGGACAAAGTTCGCTGACATATGGCACATGTTCAAATCTTCTGTCAAAATTTCATGGCAGACACTTTTGGATATCCCAACATCTTCAGCAATGTTCCTCACAATGAGACGACGATTTGATCGCACGAGTTGACGAACCTGTTCCATTCTGGTGTCATTTCTTGACGTTGAAGGCCGATCAGGCCGCGGATCACTTTCTGCCGATTCTCTACCCTCCTTAACGCGCTTGAACCATTCGAAAACCTTGTGCGGCTCATAACATCATTGCCGAATGCTTGTTTTAGCAATTCGTAACACTCCATTGCGGTTTTTACCGATTTTAAAACAAAATTCGATGCAATGTCTTTGCTCAATGTTTTCTGTAATTTTCACCATGCGAAGAAAAAAGAAAAACGTTCTGCTTTTGCGTGTTACAACAATTTCACGCAACTTGAATTTCATTACGTTATCAGCAGAAATGTCGTCACGCAGTCCAGATAGGAAAAAGGTGCAGCGAGTTTTACTTTTTTTGTAGCCTCAATCCGGATACTTTTCGGACAGGCCTCATACAGAGCAGTTATAAAATAAGTTCGCCTACTCAGAGCCCTCTACAGCCCAATCTAATGAACTAATTGTGATGCAAATTGAAATTTAGGCTATTCAGACCATGGGGGAGAGAATTCCAGGAAGAAAAAAATTAGTGGAAATATGGTGAAAGAAAAAAATTAGGTGAAAATGTGGCGATGTGGAATGGCATATAGAGATTATAAAAGTAGTTTTATTGCTTTAAACAAGCAGGCAAGGTTTTTGTTTGATTACAGCATATGTTCGTTCTCACTATCAGCCTTATTAGCAGAAAGTTTATTCAAATTAGAAAGTCAATATACCCAGAATGGAATGGATTGATCCATTCATTACATTATGTTTAGTGAAAAGCTTTCATGAAAGATCATGGTTTTAAGCAAGAGAGAATGCACACCGTTGGTTAAGTTGTTTTACTAGAATGATACCAGCAGGACTGCCAAAAGGACCCATGTCAGATACTGGGTTGCGAAAAATGATAAAGAAATTGAAGTGACTGGTGATTTGGCTGCTGCACCAGGAAGAGGATGGCACAAAATAGCAGACGATGTTGTTGAGGATGTGGCTGTTGCAGTGGTGGACAGAGCTTCCTCTTCTCAACATTCTGTAACAAATGCTCGAGCAACAGTACGCGAAATGTCCATCCCTTGGTCCACGGTGCATAAGGTCTTGCGGTCCATTCCGCATTGGTACACGTACAAAATTCATCAGACACAACGGCTAAAACCTCAAGATCCCTCTCAACGACCTGTTTCTGGCAAGGATGATTGTTGATGACCTGTGGCCATAGAACATTTTATGGTCAGATGAAGCACATTTCAACCTAGAAGGAGCAGTGAACACGCAGAACTGCTGAATATCGGGTGCCTCGCTCCCCCATGTCATGCATAAAAAGCCATTGCATTCTGAATACATGATTGTATAGTGTGGATTCACCGCTAATTTTATTCTAGGTCCCTTTTTCTTTGAGGAAGTGACACAACGTGGTCCTGTAAGATATTCTGTGGCAAGTGCATGGTATTGTGAACTTCTTGCACAGCATGTGATTCCTGCCTTGAAGAATGATGATGCTTGAAAACCACTGTCTTCCTGCAAGATGGAGCTCCTCCTCATATTGGTCAACAAGTGAAGGAACTGCTTCATACCAACTTTGGAGGTGATCGTGTGATCTCAAGAAGTTTTCCAGATTTGTGGTCTCCACGTTCTCCGAGTTTCAACCCATGAGATTTTTGGCTCTGGGGATATTTGAAAGATCGGGTCTATCAAAAAAGTGTATTGACTGTGCTTGAGCTGAAAACCAGCATTAGACGACGTCTCAGACATTCCCTGGGAAAAGCTTCATGCAACAATTGATCATGCTGTGCTACACTTCCAACAAGTCATTGATGCAGGGGGCAGAGATATTGAACATATGCTGTAAACAAACAAAAACCTTGCCTGTTTGTTTAAAACAATAAAACTAGTTTTAAAATCTCCATTTGTCATTCCACAGCACCACATTTTCACCTGGTCGTGAAAATTTGCTCTAATTTTTTCTTTCCGAAATTCTTTCCCCCATAGTCCGAGTAGCTTGCCAGGGTTCGTATGCTTTGTTCCATTTAAAATTTCAGACATTTTTCAGTACAGAAATATTTTATTCCTTTTCCAGGCCAAAAATTATCACAGTTAAACACTTAACATAAAATGTTACAATAGAAACCATCATTCAAATTTTGTTTAATGTTTTACTTTAAATTTTACATTTTTAGAATACTCTTGATTTCTGTATTAATACTAGAAAGAATATCTTGCTTCTAAGCACTCAGCGCAAAGCATTAGATTTTTTTTTTTTTTAATAAAAAAAATGCTAGGCCAAGCTCTCTGTTTTCTAATCTATCTTTGGAAGGTAGGAGAAACGACATGCCACTTTTCCACAAAGAAGTTTATTCACCCCCACATTACATTGCAACCGAAATGTATACAAGTAGTAAGATACCACTCCTGACGGAAAGCGGGGAAGCGCGTGCAACCTTTTATTGGTGTTCAAAGGGTTAAAAGGTGCTAAAGGGTTAATTTTCCATCGATTGTTGATTTTTTTTGACGTATTTTAATGGGTATTGATTGATTTTATTGATGGGTATTGACAGGTGTTACTTGCCAAGTACCCCAAGGGTTGGCTGGTGTTTTCATTCCAAGTGACCAAAGGGTTGGCTGGTGTCCAAAGGGGTTGACAGGTTTTTGATGGATTGTGGGTGTGGTTAATGATGGATGGGTTTTTACATTCGGTCTAATGACCAGGTAACCAAATAAAACGGGCTACCTATCAAAATTGGGGGATGGTAAATAATCTGGCCCATCACATTCGTTTTTACCTAATTACTAATTTTCTATTGTGTTTAGAATCACCGAATTATTTTTATTTTATTCATTAACTATTCTTCCTAATTAACGTTATTGATTCAAGGTGCTCAGGTTTGTGATTTCATTGTTTTTTATTTCGCACCTTCTATTTACCTTCCTTTTAAATACTCATGTTTGCATCCATTGCTTTTTATTTATTTACCAGACATGGAACAAGTCTATTTTCAACCTAAAAACCCAGCAGGGTTTGGTGGTGTTCGTGGTTTAGTTATACAAGCAAATCAGTCAGAAAAAGAAACCTTTAAGTGGTGTTCCACCTTGTACGTTACATAAACCTATTAGACATCGCTACCCTCATAATCGCATGCGTGTTTTTGCACCGTTTGATCAATTTCAAATAGATTTAGTCGACCTAAGCAATTTGTCAAAGCAGAATGATGGGTATAAATTTCTTCTTACATGCATCAATGTGTTCTCGCGTGTTGCGTGGGTTGTGCCTTTAAAATCCAACACTGGTCCTGAGCTTCAAAAAGCTTTTCAAAAAATCTTTACAGAAGGGCAAGTTCCTCTAAAAATTAATAGTGATAAAGGTAAAGAATTTCTAAATAAACACGTTCAAGATTATTTTAGATGACTCAATATTATATTCTTTGTGACAAAGTCGAATTTAAAAGCAGCAACGGCTGAGCATTTTAACCGTATACCTTAAAGGGACGAATGTTTAGGTTTTTCACTTACTCCAACAAACAACGTTACATCGACGTTACTGCTCTTGTTGAAAGCTATAACAATCGTGTTCACAGATCTTTAGGTATTGCACCAGTTAATGCATCGACCTTGTGGATGAAGCAACGTCTTTATTACAATTCGGCACCCCATACGACGCCGAAATTAAAAATTGGTGACGTAGTACGCATTTCAAGAGTTAAAAATATATTTGAGAAAGGTTATTTACCGAATTGGACAGAGGAAGTGTTTTCTGTGTCAAAAATTATAATGCGAAAGCCTGTAGTGTATAAAATTAAAGATTATAATGGTGGTGAGAATTGCAGGTGTGTTTTACGAGCAAGAACTAGGAGCATTTTAGGTACAAATGCACCATTGCAGGATGGACTTCATCTGCAACAATGTTCAGGTAGTCTTTGGCTTTCACCCGACTGTCAAGAAATCTCAGGGGACCCTTGCCATACCAACAAAACATGGCTCATACCATGACACCCCCTCCTGCAGCTTGAACTGCGTTCACAACACATGAGGGATCCATCGCTTCATGGGGCTGCTGGCCATCGGTGCAAAACAATGTGTAACATGACTCGTTCGACCACATCACCTTTCTCCAGTCGTCTACTGTCCAGTTACACCGTTCTTTACACCACTGCAGGCGAACTTTCTGGTTTGCTGCTGACACCAGGGGCTTCCTCTCTGGTATGCGACTTCCCATCCCAATTTGCTTCAACTCTCGGTGCATTGTTCTGAGGAGATGGGTTGCGATGATCCTTCATTGAAGTCTGCAGTCAGTTGCTCCACAGTCGACCTTCAGTTTGCTGCACAATCCATCTCAGATGACATCGATCCCTGTCTGTGTTGATTGTTTTTATCCACAATTCTGCCATTTTGACAACTCTTGTGGATTCCGTTTCCACACATTGAACACCTTAGAGACCTGACCTTTTGAGATACCGGTCAGTTGTACTGTCCTGAAAAATCGTAGCTCCAGCTAGATGGGCTCCCACAATAACATTTTTTTGGAACTCAGACAGGTCTGCTGTTTTCCCCATTTTGCTCAACTTGAGCAGCTGCAGCTTGTTCCTACCCTACTTGCAGCTTGGAATGAGCATGTAACTCACATGATTGCATTCATTTGCATATCACAATCGTTTCTGACCTGTGACCCAGCTTTACATATCAGTATAGTAGTTCATCACGGGTTTCTAATTCATTGGCCAGTGGGTGTATAATATTTTTAATGCCCCAAAAATAAAAAGTAACCAGATTACCTGTGGATTTGAAATCAGCAAAAGCATGACGCCACCGCTTTTCCACAACAAGGTTTATTCAACATACATGGTGAATAACCTTGTCCTTGTGGCGTCTTGTTTTTGCTGATTTTTAATGCCATTTATCTGCACTCACATCTCAGAACTTTTGTACAGAGACATGAATGCAACCAGTAATTGCCCATCCACTCCATACTCTTGCAACACTTGCCAGCTTCTACCGAGGAACTCTGTTATATGCTTTTTTCGAGGTCCACAAAGCAAGTGTAAACATCTTTTGCATACACTCAGAATTTTCTCAAACATTTGCCTTAGAGCAAGGATGAGATCCGTCGTGCTTCAGCCAGGTCGGAAACCACACTGCTCCTCCAAAAGTTTGGAGTCGACTATTTCCGAAATTTTCTTCTCCGACATTTAGCGTACACTTTCCCAGGAATGCTGAGCAAAGAGATGCCTCGATAGTGTTGCAATATCTCCGGTCTCCCTTTTTGAAGATGGGGACAACAATTCCTGTCTGCCAGTGCTTAGGGGCCTGGCCAGATATCTAAGCAACCTGACACACACGAGTCAGCCACAGAATGTCATCCTGATTTAAGGGATTTAACATCTTGGACCGTATTTCATCATCACCTACAGCTTTCCCAGTCTTCAGGAATTCTGCTTCGGTGATACCACTGTGATTATTCTCCGCTCCAAGGTGCACCTCATGTGCCTCAGTTGTTACTGTCACCAGATTAAGAAGAGTTGCAAAGTATTCCTTCCACTTATGCAATGCTCTTTCCCCCGTTTTCAGAAGCCTCACATCTGAACTCTTAATAGTTTGTGATGAAGAGACTTCTTTCTACGGAGGAGGCGGTGCACGGTCTGCCAGATTACTTTGTTCACCGAACTATAATCTGCCTCCAATTTCTCCCCAAGCTTCTCCCAAACCTTGGCTTTAGCTGTTGATACTGCCTCTGGTGCTGCTTTTCGCGCCGCAGTATACCGCATTTGACTCGAAGGTGACTTATTTGCAAGCCATAGCAAACAGGCTTCCTTATTTGCTGTGACAGCTTCTTGGACTTCACCGTTTCACCATGCAGCCCTTTTCTCACCGCCCTGCGCCACACACATCTGCTTATGACCACAGCATAATGCAGCCGAAGTTATCACAGCAGTTTTAAACAACGACCATTCCTCATCAACAATACCACGATCACTTGGTAATGTTTTGAAGATATGTTATCTGCAAAGGTCTTCCTATCTTCCAATGTCTCCCATTTGATCTGCCAAGTCTGTCTAGACCTAGTATTTCACTTGGTTGGCATGGATTCAGGGAACCGCAAATTGCAGACAACAAGGTGGTGATCCATTGATAGTTCTGCCCCTCTCCTCACACGTGTAGCCAATACTGATCAGATGCTTATAAAGTTATTTTTCAGTAACTCTTTTTCTACATTTTTGGCGCCCCCTCTTTAATAAAGGGGGTTTCTGGGCAACCAGGAAACCCTCCTAAATACGCCACTGGAGTGGATACAGCGTTACAAGCCTATTTGAAGGATATTTTAATTTTCCACGATCCAGATTTCAGCAACTATGTCATCTTGAGTTTACCTCCTAATACGCAAATTCGTTTCACCACAAGAGCGTCCTGTCAGTTCTTTAATTTAAAAGCAGATCACTTCCTGGAAGGGCATGAATTGCTCGTTCGTGATTTTTCCAAGACGTTCGAATGATTTTCAGAACTTTCTGTTGTGTTAAAGTTCCCAGAGATCGTACCTATGTTTCAACACGTTCTTTATATAAAGATCATCCAAATCCAAAACACAGAGGCCCTCCTTGATTTTGTACAAGTTCAATTAGGACTCTATGGAATTGAGGTCACTTTGGATAATGTTTTTTTAGTATTTTTTGGTTACACAGGTCGTTACATTGAATTCCCAGTTATGTCGAATCTCAGGGTCTGTCCCTGAACAGTTCCTGAATAAGAAATTTAAAACACCTACGGAAATTCCGTTAAATGCTGTTCATGATGGTTTCATGAATATTGCTGTATACGATCCGGAAGATTGGCCTCGAATTAGTGAATTAAAAATTCCCGAGGGGTATTACGATAAACGTAGTGACATTGTCAGTGCGTTAGTGAATTCGATACCACTAGAAGAAAAGCCCTTTTACAACATTAATCTCACATAGTACAAATGTTTTCACTTCCGATGTAGAGAGAAACATTAAATCAGTTTTAGTGAGGGTTTGTGTCATACTTTAGGTTTAAATTCCGACCAGTTCAACATCGCACTAACGCAAGGTGAGGGTTTGATTCCTATAGATCTTACAAGGGGCATCCATAGCTATTATCTGTACAGCGATATAATTCAGCCTCAACTCGTCAGTGATACTTTTGCACTACTCCTGCGGATTATTCCCGTTTCACATGCTAGATGTGAAATGGTTATCAAACTTTCCCTACACCTGATTACAATCCACTAAGCAAAAAAGTCTTTGACATGATTGAAATCGCAGTGCATTCAGATCACAGGGATCTGTTAGCGTTTTTAGCTGGCAAAGCGGTTGTAAAAATACATTTCCGTCAGAAGCAGTTGTAGAGCTCAGATGCTTCTGTCTTTCTCTCTCCTTCAAAATGTATGTTCCATATCATCCGAGCCAATAGGCTATTTTACGTTATTATTTAAGTCAGAAAGGTAGAGGGCTACCTATAATCAAAGGGACAGTGTTTCAACATGGTAGTGTGTTGGGTTCACAAATCTTTTCTAACTTGCAATGCTCTAAAAAGTGGTGTATCAGTCTTAAATGATGTGATGCAGGGTCAAAATCTCAAACATTTGTTAGCATCACGTATGAGAGCAGCAGGTGGCAGTGCTTTACAGGAAATGGGTTCCAGGATTCAGAAAGGTAGAGGCAGAGGTTGGGTTAAAAGACGACATTCTTCAATTGCTGCTCATTCATCAGGCAAAAAACTGAGAGTTCAAAGTCTGGACACCTTCCTCCTGAGCAAAAACAGTAGAAGACAGAAAGCAATTCGCTCAGCAACGTTAAAAAGTCTTCGAGGAGAAAGAAGCATAAGAAGAGAATTAGGAAGAAGTCAAAGAGAACTTTACACATTCGTCCTTTATCCTCTGTCTTCGCCTAAAGCATTACCATGGCGTCTCTGATACACGAGCATAGCTCAGAATGCATAAACAGTGACTTGGATAATTTCTGAATTCCCCATACGAATGGTCAACAAGATGGTCCGATCGATTCTTTGTTCCCGGTTTAACTGACTTTTACATCGATCTAGATCAAACTACACTCAATTTAGAAGTCATTATCACTGAAGGAGATGCACCTATTCCACTTGGTGATAAAACAGGTCCCGTGAATCTTCTCATTCACTCGTTATTTTCCCAAGTCGATTGTTATTTAGGCGATACACTCGTTAGTCATAGCAATAACTTATATCCGTATAGAGCTTATTTAGAAACACCTCTGAATTATGGTCGGGTTGCTAAATCAACTCAGTTAATGACATCCGGATTCTATAAAGACACATCTGGGAAAATGGATAGTATAGATGATACAAATTTGGTTTTTAAATCACGCAAAAGTCTTGCTCGTAATAGAGGCTACTACTTAGAAGGACCTATACATCTGGATATATTTCGTCAGAGTCGTTTGCTGCTATTTTCGCTGGATTTTTGCTAAGATTATACAGAAGTAAACCTGCCTTCGCTGTAATGTCAGACGCAGCCAACCCTGATTATAGAATAGCAATTCGAAAAGCTACACTTTATGTGAAGCGCGTTAAAGTGAACACAACTACGTTATTAGCACATGCGAAGACACTGCAAACAACCAATGCATTTTAACCGATTAGCAGAGTGGAAATGCGTTTGTCAAATATCGCAACAGGTACGAGAAATCACGTCATCCAAAATTTAATCACAGGTCAACTTCCTACCTGATTAATATTCGCATTCGTTACGAGTGAAACACAAAATGGACCTTACGACTTGAATCCATTTAACTTTCAACATTTCATATTTCTCACTATCGATTGATACCCAAGTTTATCCATCACAACCTCTGACACATGGATTCACAGAGGGGTTGTACATACGTGAGTTTGTTTATTCGTTGAAGGCACTCGGTTTGTGGAAGGAAGACAGAGATGTTGATGTGACTCAGTCTGAATACGGTTCTGGTTTTACGTTCCTTGCCTACGATTTAAGCGGAAATCGTAATTATTTTACGGACCATTTCAATGTTATACATAATGGTACACTTAGTGTTGAAGTACATTTTTTCACAACCTCTGATGGAATCTGTGAACATCATTACCTATTGTCAATATCAGAACTTGCTCGAAATCAGTAAAGACCGTTAGGTGACCTTTGATTATACAAATTAAAGGTCTATGGATATAGCACAAATTTGGCATGCGTTACAGAGAGACCCGTGTATAAAACCTATAGCCAGAGGAGTGTTTCCAGCGAATATAGTAACTCACATCAAGCCAGTCTATCTCTCTTTAGTTATTGCTAATACGGACGTCTTTAGTCAGCCTGGAAGTCATTGGGTTACATTTTTTATCCCTAAACCATCATTAGCTTACTACTTTGATTCTTTTGGTCAAAAACCACATGCCCAATTCCACAATTTCATGTATAGGCAGGCTGGAAATTGGGTCTACAATTCGAAATTAGTACAACATTCAACTGAAGCTACATGTGGTCATCATTGTTTGCATTTCCTAAAATTTGCTGCAAGAGGTCATTCGATGCATGACATCATTAACTGTACTTAATCAGATGAACTATTTCTCAATGATTTCATCGTAAAATGTGAATTAATTTACGAAGAATTAGCAATTAACAATAATAATAAGAATATATGTCAAAATGTTAAATGGAGTCAAAGTTGTTGTCCTTTAAAAAATCCCTGACCATGCTTAATTTTTTGTATTCCTTTATTACATGTATTTATTCTGCATTCCTTATTCCACAAATAAATTTTTTAAATATACAGTATTTCATTTGTCTGTTTTATTTACAAGTTTTTATTTTAATTAAATAAAGTATTTTTAAATAAAATTTCAAAGAGTTAATTAAATTACCAAATAAATTACTAAATTATATATATATAAATATATTTTTATATTTTTTTTATTCTTTTAATAAGTAAATAAAATAAATAAATAAAATAATTAAAATGTTTGTAATGAATTAAATAAATAATTACATAGACACAAGATTTCTTTCATTTAAAATACAATTTTTTATTCAGAAATTTACATTTTAAAAATTTAATGAAATCTTTATAATTAAAAAAAAATTACCATTATTTGTATGGTATATCCAGTGAATACCCAGTGTGTCATTATATCTTCGTTTAATTATAGCACTGTTAATACTCCTTCCCCTCCCCTCCTGCTGACTGGAATGATACAGTGTATTTACAATTAATTCTCTTGGCACGTCCAACTCCTGAAGCGCTTTTGTAAAATGTCTTTGTCCAATAGGAGGGTCCTTCTGATTTGCCGACGGGGAAACTGCGTCATCGATCAAGTTTGAAATGTGCAAATCCCGTAGCTGTTTTCCGTTAATGGATATGATGCCATTTGAATTCCAGTTAACGATGTCAGGGTATTTTTGCAAATATTTAAATAAACATTTTTGTCGCGAAATTTGTGCAAGAAGATGGCTTAATGGCTTATCGTCATCATCGTCAAATTCATGGCTTGGTTTTTGTAATCCCGATGGTGATCGTAGAAACTGAGGCATGTAAAACAGTTGCTGAGGAATTCGGTTTGGTGGTGAATCAGGTGAAGACAATAATGGCGAACTTATTTGTTCAGGGTGACTTTTTGTTGCGTTTGATTTTGTTCTTTCTGATCGACATCTTTACCTTTCTTTTTGTACAGATATTTCTGTAATGTGTCGAGATAATATCCTAGTTTTTGATGCAGTTCATATTATGAGAATTTAAAATTTCGTTCATTTTTTTATTCAATCGCTTTTCTCGCTCTGATGTCTTTGTTTCATTGCAGTTACCATGCGGTTCTGCGTTAATGTTAGGTGTAGTCGTAGTAAGAATTGTTGATAAATGATTTATTAATCTTTGGTATTCATGCTATGGTAATAATACGTATTTCTGCATATTTTAATGTATTAATTTATTTAATGAGACCTGCAACACTGCCTAATAATAAAGGCAACAAGAATCCGCCACCATGTTGAATCAGATAGGCTTTTTTAGAACATAATGAAATTTTTTTATGTGGTAGGCCTTTTTTTATCTTCCTCAAATGCTTGTTTACTTGCGGTGTCCATGTGACTTTATGATGTAAGATGTTATAGCAAATTTCACAAAGAGATTTTACTTGAATTAACGATGCATGTTGTATTAATTTTTTCTGTTGTTTAGGGCTAGTATTGTTTAGCGCCCCGAGGAAATGATAATGCTTTTGAATCAACGGAATCATTGCTGTTTACTCCCGGTGAATGCTTGTTGAAAAATAATTGGCAATGTATTTTAAACATGTGTTTTATTTGCATATACGGTAATAGGCTTTTCATTTGGGAAAAGTTTACTCCATAGTCTAATTATATCGGGACAGGCTTATGTTAAATCTAATAATAAATAACTATGAGGTTCTTGCGTTGCATCTTTAAATGCTTCTACGAGGGGCGATTGATAAATAAGGTCTCCATGGCTGTAACTTATTTATTTGATAACCGATTTTCAAAATTCTTTTTGTATCTTATACTCACATTTTTCCTCTATGTAATACACTATTCACTTTTTGACATAGTCCCCATGCCTTTCCAAGCATTGCGCCAACGCGTGACTAGTTGGGTGAACCCGTCGAAGAGGAATTCCGGAAGTGTTGTCGACATGCAGACCATGTTCGTGATTTATTTTCTCGTTGGATAGATTTAAATTTTTCACAACAGGTGGAATTAATGCTCCGTAACAGTATATTATTTCCGTGGGAGGTGGGTCCATCATTTTATCTCTATACTTTAACAAATTTGACACAATGATTGTCTTTCCACTTCCAAAACATCCAACTATTAAAGCCGAAAAGTATTGTGTGAACTTTACCGAGGTAAATAATGTAAATAACGCACACGGAGCAAAATTCCTTCTGTTGCTTGCAATTCTTCAGACTTTTATTAAATGACACGAATGTAACCTTTGAATCGAATTTATCTTTAAAATTTTTAATTAGTTTAATACTGTTTTATTAATATATAATAATAAGAAGTTATATTTTTCTTTTTAATTTTAACATTTAAAATTTATAAAAAATTAGAAAGAATGCAAATGACAAGTGAATAAATATATATAAAAGTTATATGAATTTTGAAATTAAATACAAGAAATATTTATTATGAAAGTTAAAAAATTTTATAAAATACAAATATATGAATGCTAGAAATTAAATACAGATGCTAAGTGAATAAAATTGGATAATAGAATAAATACAAACATTGCATATTGGAATAAATGAATATAATATTAATTATGAAAGGTAAAGTTAAATAATTAGATAAAATACAAGTATTTGAATGCTAAAAATTAAACACAGAGGCTAAGTGAATAAATGTATATAATATTTATTTGAATTTTGAAAATAAATACAAGGAATATAATAATTTATTATGAAAGTTGAATAATTAGATAAAATACAAATTTTTAATGGTAAAAAAAAATTGCAATAGAAGAGAACATTGGGTAATAGAATAGTTGTAAATATTAATTACAAATGATTATTGAAGGTAATATATACAATAATAAATAAGTATATACAATAATAAAAAAAATATTTACAACTATTTTTTACAATAAGCTAAGGGAATTTAAAAATTAATATATCCATAAGGGTAGCTAATGCTAAGGCCTCTGTCTCTTACAAACCTTTTCTCATTGGTGCACCGGTAAGTTTTTAAAATTGGTTTATTAAAAATTGTGGCCTTATTCTTATTGCACACCAAATTAAATGAAACGAGGACTTGGAGGGAGGAGGTCTTACTCAAACCCGTGCCTTGAACGGGCTCTTCGATTGCAGCTAGTGTTAGAATCTCATTTGCACTATGTGTGAGCGTCAAGCCCGTAACTTTAAGTTCGGTCGTGCCGTTCGAGTAATGCAAACAATAATTCTTAGCCCCAGCTACAATCAATTTTTTAATATAAACATTTGGACCAAACTTTGAAATAACCTCATCTGTGAGTTCGCCCAAATTACCTCTGGGTAATAATTCATGCTCGCTTTCCTCGAGAAATATGCTATCGGTATCGGAATATTTCAGATTTTTGCCAATTCTACTCAAGACGCGATGCAACTCCATCCTGCCATAGCACATGCACAGTAGGATGGGTTGACTTGTACGTCATGAGTAAAATTTCCTCTGAGACAATGTCCAAGTCTGTGACTTCGAGAGAGGGCGTGCTGAATAACCGGTAAAACTCTGCGTAGCTATTGACAAACACTCTGGAGTTTTTTTTTAGCTTCATTAAGGCCCAGATAAATCCATGCATTATTTAAAGCTAATTTGCATATGCTATGCAGGCCTGGTTTTTTTTGAAATTTACCAGAATCCAACACGATCCCCTCTCGCTCACGGACATGGTTGATGAATGCCTGGTGCTCACTTAGAGTATTAGCGGACACAGGCCAACCACAGGCTTCGATTTTACCTCCTATAAATGCGTTTACATATTCGCAGAAGAAGTGCTTTTCACCCATAAGCATGTCGTAGACGAAGCATTCTTTATAATGCCATACTTCAAAAATTTCAACAACTGTGTAGCCTTCCACAAGCGCCCTGTAATATTCAGATGTGCACCAAGTACCTGTCAACACCCTCTCTTCCTCATTGTGTTGACATAACTCGGCTAATTGATTATCAGCAAGTCCTACATAGAGGGAAGAAAAGATGCCCTGCACACCTGTAGGGTAGAACTCGAATAAAAAGATCTCGAGGAGGCAACACGGTTGCTTTAATCAGTCCAAAATAGGCATTAGGGGCCGGGTTAATATTGACCATGATGACTTCCAGATAGACCCCGTATTTATAAACGAAAGGATAGAAAGAAGTGGAATCTAAATGGAGATGCATTTTCTCTTGGATTCTGTAATACCACCCGAAGAATTCTCGGTGCGTCCTCCGTAGAAGGCATCACGGGGCATGATAAATGGTGTCTGTTCTACTTTAAAATGTTTGCAGAATACAGCCATTTCTTTATTATGTTTCATCTCATTCTCATACTGGCATTCCCATATAATACGAAAAGTGTAGTCGGGAAGCTCGTTTTTAAAAAGGCAAGTCTTTCTAGTGTATGTTGAAAATTTTCTCCCTTAATCCGGTTGGGATTAACGCTACATGCACTTGATACCATGCACTTAGGGCATGAGTGATAATAACAACCTAAAAATTCGAATACAATTTTCGACTGTCATCAACACCATCTAAATAGTAAGGTCCGACGCATCTTTCACATCCGTTTAACGCAGAAAGTATGCGCGCACTTGGAACTTTTGATTGTTCCCAAGCTAACCATTTCAGAGCTTTCAAACTCTGTCGCGATCTATTCGCATAACCATAGCATGGAATAATTCCCATAGTGTTTTGTCAGATAACGCTCTCTCAGTACCCGGTTGCAGAATCCAGCTATAGTGATGTCCTTCTGGAAGGGATTAAATCATGTAAAGTCCTTCATGATTATTATAAATTTCAGACACCCATCTCTTAAAAGAATGACATCACTGCGACAATAATCTTCAAGCTCAGCCAAAAGGCACCAACCGCTACCGACGCGCTTTTTTTCTTTAGAATACCAGAGAGCAAATTCTTCACGTAATGACTATTTCATCTCTGCTGGATTAAAATATTCCATTTCAGGAAGTGAACCCTCATAGGAACATGTCTCATTGAGAAGCTTAAGTGGGAAAAAACCTTTCTTTTGCTCCGTCAATCCAAAGGCTCGAGGAAATTCTCTTTAGGGAAGGGTGATGAATGATAATGAATCGATAAACCGTATCTTCATCTCCTTCACCTCAATAAAGAGAATTTTTGAGCCTTTGAAGATGAAGTATTAAACTTTGCTGATATAGACGAATAATCCATCAAATTTCTGCAAGTTGTGTGCGAATACTGTCGAATTTGAAAAATTGATAACATGTGAATGTTTTTTATTGCGCCTTGACGGATTGGAAAATAAAAACTCGAGGAAATCGGCCATGGCATTTACCCCTTTGAGCCAGACTCATCCTGGTATCTCATGGCAACGAGGATTGGTGTTAATTCCCCTGAATCCAGGTCTGTTTTTGTTTCTACATCGAAAAATATATGTCTTGGCGAATCGTTTTCAGAAGTAGAGGTAGAAGAAGGAGTAGATGCAGTAGTAGTAGTAGTAGTAATAGTAGTAGTAGTAGTAGTAGTAGTAGAGCGCTGTGTATTTTGATACGCAGATCTTTCTTCTTCGGTTAAAACGTAACAGAAACCTGGTTCATGCTTACCGTTACACCGATTGCATTGGTTTGCATCACAATTATGTCCCTTTTGGGATTCGTATATTTTTTTACAAGACACCGCTTATATGTAAAGCATGACTTAACGCTGTCTTTGGGGTTGAGATGAGACCTGTAGCATTGTTCACCCTTAAAATAACGCTTGCACAGCGGACAGTGAACATACTCGTCCTTTAACAAATGGGAATGTTGTGATCCGCAGTACGAGCATCGACTCCCGCAGATATGGTGTTTTTTACCCCTCAAACCGTGGAAAACTACCCCGCAGCGCTGGCAAATCCCGCGCTTTCTGTAGAATCCAAACAGACTTGTGATGACATCATAATGATTATTTGTTAATAATAAATGCAGTGTATGTCTAGGTTTAGGTTCTACAAAATGCTAGGTTCTACAAAATGCTAGGTAACTCATTTATCGATGAACCTGTATGTATAATTTCAAATTTATTGACATACTTGTCACCGAGAAGTAATGCCTGGAATTTATCCAGGCATTCAACACCTCCAGGGTTCGAGGGGTTTACACCCGCTGCTTCGCATAACTCAAGGGCAGCTTTTTTTCTGGATCGAATTACGTCCATCACAAATTGATTTATACTCCTTTATGCAAGCCTCAATGAGAACGGGGTTATTTTTGTGTTCCTCAATGACTGCATCCTTCTCTGCGCAGGCCATTGCAACCGCTAATGCATGAGGTAAACGGAGCTCATCAGTGTTTTGAATACGGACGACCGAGCCTGATCGAGCCAGGTGGTCACCAAATATTACTGACTTGCGAGCAATGCTACTACCCCGGGAAGCGGGAATAGGCCTTTGAAGTAAAACCACGTGGATCTCTAATTGATCATCTGTCAACAGACTGCTCCGTGACTGCTCGGCAGCTTGCAAAGTATCAAGCACCATCTGACCTGAAAATGAATCAATTAGGTCAAACCTAAGATTGATAGCATTGTTCAGGGATGGTGCTTTGATTACAATGTGAGCGTGGTCGTAAAAAGACCTACGTTCCTGTAAAATGCGCTGGAATAAACGGTCAAAAATAGATCGTAGCGTATCAGGAACGCTTGCAAGAGGCACTTTATATTTGCGAGAATGACATGTGCCTAATTCTCGTAAAGTAAAATATAAATTGCAGTCTGTTAACAGTTGATCATTTAGAGAACCACGAGTTGAAGATGATGTTGAAGCAATAGGAGTAGCTAAATGTGTAGCTGAATGGGTGGCAGAAGACAGGGTAAAACTAGTAAGTGGATTCTGAGTAGGTTTGAAAGAGGGTGATGATGATGGTGGTGGAGGGACAGTCGTTAGCGATGATTTACCTCGACCACGTTGAAACAATAGGGAAAGCATTCTCCTATCCATATGCCGCATTTTGCGGGGTGGTTGAGGAGAATGAGGGTTTGTAGATGTAGAAGGAATAGGAGAAGAAGGTAAAGTAGGGGTAGAGTATGTCGTTGCAAGTGTTTTATCATCATTTGAACTCTTTAACCTCCTCGAATGGTTGCGATCTGCTGAGAGAGGTTGCTTTGTCATACACAAATTTAAAGGTTCTGTCTGCGTTAAAGGGTATAAATCATTTTGCGATGAGCATAGTTCATTGTGCACACAGAGATTAAGAGGTTGGGTTGAAGTAGAAGAAGAAGAAGACTCAGAAAGAATCTGTTCATAGATACAGAGATTGAGAGGGTTGGATTGCTTAGAGTTAAAATAGGTAGAAGAGGACGAAGACATTTTTAAAGGTGGAATAGGAAAGTTAAAAAAAAAATAATAATAATACAGATGATGAAAGAAAAAAGTAAAAAACTGACTAAACCGAAGAAAGGAAAAAAAAAAAAAGTAAAGTTTAGACATGATGATAAAATGGTGGAGAGAATTTAAGGATTAAATAGACCTCTGCACGCGATAATGAAAGTGCCCTCTCGTTATGCGACATGCAATTTTTGTATATAAAAAAACGAATCACCCCTTTATTGTAAATGCAATTAATTGTAATAACTGCATTATCTAAGCTGAAAATCTAGCATTCTAATCGGACAGATTGATGTAATAGGGATTAAGGGTGCCTCTTTTATTGCAATTTTGTAAATTTCCTCCAATTTGTTTATGATTTCCTTGAACTGATTGGACTGAATCCACGTCACAGAATTTTTCCTTCTATTTTTCAATCGAAAAATCATTACTTATGCTTGGAGAGCATTTACAGTTAATAATTATTATTATTTACCTGTGAGTTCATCAATTTTCTGATGGTTTGGAGTGGAGAAATTCTCGATCTGCGAGCCAGGTTCCCGTCTGCGATAGCCCAATTGTTAGAGGCGTCGGCCATGATAGTTGAGGTTCCTGGTTCGAATCCAGGTCGCAGAATTTATCCTTGCATTTTTCAATTGAAAAATCGTTGTGTTGATTTTCTTTTTTCTTGACAAAGAAATGAAATATTCACCTGTGGTATTTTTTTTAACAACACTTAAGTTGAATTTTGTGAAAGCATTGTAACTCACCAATTCAGTGAACTAGAATGTAAAAGAGATGAAAAGAATAGTGTATAGGAAATTAAACATTACAAACGGAATTATGTTTATGACGAAAGAAATGCGGGAAATGAATATGCATTAAAGCAAAAAAATTAATAGTATTATCATTGATTTCTTCTTCTAACACGAGTTGCTTATCGGTATAATAATCACGTTCGTAAACATGAAAAGAACCTATAATCATTTGAACGTTCTTTGCAGTCTTAAATAAGTTATAGGATTGACTGGAAACAAAATGACTATCTGCTGTATCACAATATGTCATAACCTTTTCAACTGCAAGTGCATAGCCATTCAAATCTTCGGGTTCAAAAAGTTCTGACAACGTTTGGTAAAGAAAACCAGTACGTTTGAGTTTAGAAACTGTCTTTTCAAATTGAAAACAGGAGGAAGAAAAAAGCCGATTGCAAAATCTTGAAGGACCAACATAAGTGAGAAGATGAAAGTTAAGACATCGACTGTACAAAATCTCTTTTTCAAATACTTTAACTTCAACATAGGAATGAATTTTTTCAAAACATGTTAATTCAGTTAAAATAGAATCCAGTTTCGTTTGTGCAACAGCATAGCATTCATCAAGAACTTTAAAATTATGACTGCATTTTTTAACGTCATCTGTGAGATCCTTTATACCATGGGTAAAAGGCCCGAATTTATTAACATTACTATTCAATAAGTTAATGCGGATCGTATACACAAAACGTATACACTTCCCACTTTGGAGCTAAGTAGAGAAAAGGAAGAAAAAGAGAGAAAGAGAAAATGCCTATCAGAGCTTGAAATTAAAAAGAAAGTCTAGAGTATTTAGGTAAAAAGTATAAATAAATAATTACTTATGGGTTTAGCACGCTCTCGCAGCAGGGGCCATTCGTGTTTTACACGATACTCCAGATCCTCAAAATCTTCATCACTGCTACCCCCCTCTCCTCCTGGTGGTGTTTGAACCGCTGCGAAGAGATCGTCAAACGTAGGTGTTTCTTAACGATTGGGTTTGAAATCCTCCGTCAACAGTTCGGATACTGAAGGTGATGTAGGAGGGGGTGATGGCATATGCAGTCTTTTTTGTGGTGTGGGCGATCTTGGTATCTTGGATCCGTCATCTGCTGTATAATGCAGGGGTTTGCGGCACTAAAAATATAAAGTGAAAAATTAATAAAAATAAAAAAAAAAACATCCATTAAACAAAAATATGCGCAAAAAAACTACTAACTGGCACAACCCTAATGAATTCCCCTGCCTCAACTTTTGAATAGTTGCTTTGAGTCACTGGTGACTCTAACACAGTCTAAATAAAAAAATGGAATTGTAAAAAGAAAAAAAAAAAGATAGGAAAAAAGAAAAAAAGAAACGTACTGGTTTTGAAAGTTGATGTCGTCTCTCTCTTTAGAAACCCGGGCTGGGTTCTACAGCGTTAGACGTAGCAGAGGATGATGAAGTTGGAACGGAGTTAAAGGAAGCCACTAAAGAAAACAACCCCAAAAGAGTAAGAGAGAGAGAGAAATAAATATGAAAAGTAAAATTTGGAAGGAAGAATGATAGTAAAAATTGAGAAAAAATTTAAAATATACCTACTCATCAAAACGTTGATGGTGGGTATTGGTGAATGCGAAAATTACAGCAAAAACTGTGAAGAATGGTGATTTTACCGATAGGAGAATCAGTGATTAAGCGAGCCGAAAACCCAGTATTTAAACAATTTTTTAACATACATTCACATAGTAATTAATATACTCGTACATTAGCACTTCTTAACCAGTAAGATGAGAAAATAACATGTCAAACTCTGAGTGAACCAATAATAAGAGCAAAAAAGACATCATTAATGACAAAACCTACCCATACGAAATTATAAAAATTGAAAAGACCCACCCCCAGTTGAGATTATAAAAATGTAGGTCATGATGTAACAACAGTGGGGGTAAACGTGATGAACATGTGTGAACGTGTTGAATGAGTCATCTATTTTTTTTTAATGTAAAAACTTTTATACTGAGAACATTTAGAAAAAATGGATAGAAATTATTCTAAAACTTAAAACAAACGTCTGAAGCAGATGGAATGACATTAGCAGTCCATATCAGACTGACTAAAATATGAGGAAACACATGTTTCTAATCAGTTCACTTTGGGTTTTCCACGTGTTCTCCTTGGTTCCTGCCGAATGATGAGAGCTTTGCTCTTGAAAAGCGCTTCCAGGTTGTATTTTTCCGTTATTTTTGTTTTTGTTATATTCTTTATTACTTTTGTTGTGGTAAAAGAGCCCTTCTTTATACTTAATTACGATTATCCACATACCTCTTTATTCTTGGTTTCAATTGTGGACATTTGCCCTTGTTTTACTTTCTCGGACAATTGCCCCAGTTATACTTTTTTGTATAATTTTGATTTACTGGAATTATCATCAATAATAATAATAATAATAATAATATTAACATTGCACTTTATGAATAGACATGAAGAAATTGTAAAAATAATGTTAACCTTAATGAATAACAAAACAACATCAAATTAAAAACAATGAAAAAGACGCAAAAGTAAAAAGTTAGAAAACGCATAATGGAAAAATTTTATAAAATATAAAACAAGGAAGCAAGTATCCTAAGTGGTAAAAAGAGGGGTGTGGGGTAGACATGACCTCAGATAAGGGACATCTGTGGGCAAAAGTTCATTTATTATTAACATAAAGATGGGGTAGATGTGGTGTTATGGAATGCGAGAGCATGGGCACCAGTTAGACAGTCATCTGCAGTCTTAGTCTTTAGTGTGTAGATGAGTGTGAGACAGCGAGCAGCAACGAGCAAACAGCCTTCAGCGAAGATGACTTCAACAAGTAACGAGAAAAGTATGTACTTGAATAATTTTTAGAAATCTATAAAGAATTAGTTAGAACGCACAGAGTAATCGGAGTTTTATTATTTTAAAGTAATAGGAGTCGAAATGGATTTGAATGCAATTTATCTGAGAAATCTTTGTTTAATGGAGAAAGAAGAGATATATGACTTAGATGTGAGATTGAAACGGGTTGGAGAGTACTATAAATTCTTATTACCAGCAAATGAAATTAGCATAACTTGGCTAAGAATAAAAGAAATGGGCTACACGATCCCCGGGATAAAATCAATCTTTGCTGGATGCATACCCTATTCGCTATTGGCATCATTGATTGGACAATGGAAAAAAGAATTTGAAACAATTTATGGTTATGGAACAGAGCAATGCGAAATGTTAAGTCAGCTATTTCAAGTTACTATTCAGGATGCAGAAACATTGATTAACGCAATGCCTGAAGAGGGATCGCATAACCCAATATTTAATAAACAAAGTGAAAATTATTGTACTCGCTCAGCTGTGAACTAGAGTATTTTCCTAAATGTGTAATCGATGGTGTCTATTTTTATTAAAATAAAATAAAAAATAAAATAAAACTTGTACTGTGTGTCAATGAGTATTTTTTAACACCTAATGACATTTAAATTAATTTTTAACTAAATTTGGAAGAGAGAATAATTAATTTTTGAAAAATTTAGGAATTAATAATAAAAATTTTGAAAATTTTGGAAATAATAATAAAAATTTTTGAATTAATTTGGAAATGATGATAATTTTAAATTAAAAAAATTAGCTTAAAATTAACTTAATTTTGAAAAAAACTGGACTTGACAATAATTTATTTTTGAATAATTTTGGAATTGACAAAAAATTAATTTAAAAATTTGGAAATGGCTAAAAATTATTTTCAAAAAATTAATTTAAAAAATTGTGGATAATTTAATTAATGGGATAAAAGGGTAGGGAGGTAACAAATATGGTGAGTAACTCTTGGCTATCTGGAAGAAAACACCTGGAAGTTAACACCTCTAACCCATTGGTCACTGACAATAAAAACCCTTTGGTTATCTGAATGGTAAGTACTGGTCAGCACCTTGAATCAATAATGTTAATTAGCAAGAGTATTTAACGAAAAAAATAAAAAAAGTCTGGTGATTCTAAACACAATAGAAAATTAGTAATTAGGTAAAAACGAATGTGATGGTACAGATTATTTCGATGGATAACCCTTTTTTTTGGACATTAGGCCGAACGCAACAAAAACCCATCCATCATTAACCACACCCACAATCCATCAAAAACCTGTCAACCCCTTTGGATACCAGCCAACCCTTTGGTTCACTTGAAATGAAATTCCAACCAACCCTTTGGGTACTTAGTATGTAACACCTGTCAATACCCATCAATAAAATCAATCAATATCCATTAATATCCAATAAAATTAATCAATATCCATTAAAATACGTCAAAAAAATCAAAAATCGATCGAAAATTTAACCCTTTAGCACCTTTTAACCCATTGAACACCAAGAAAAGGGGTTGCACGCGCCTCCCCCCTTTCCGCCAGGAGTGGTGCCTTACTACTCTCGTATACCAATGTAAAAAATTTTATTTAAGTGTCCCCACAGAATATAAACAACTGTTTCCTGCAGGTAGAATTTCAACATTTTTTATCTCAAAAACAATGCCCCAGAGAAAAAATGAAAGAAATGTTGCTTAGATTTGATCCCTCTATCACCTCCCCCTCCCCCAAGCTTGTACACGTTATTCGAGAACATCAGATGTCATCCTGTATACAGAGTCCGCCAAAAAATGTATACACACTTCAGCAAAAGAAAAACTATATAAAAGTTGTAATACTAAATTCAAACAGGCATCAAGAGATAACATAAGTCCTCTTTGACTTCTACAATTACGACAGCTGTTCAAAATGATTATCATAAGCATTGAGATATTTTTGATTACTGCGAACAGTTGATCCTATCCATTTCCTAGCAAACTCTTATTCGTAGTCTCCTATGTCTAGTTGGCAATTGTGGTCTTCTGTTATCGGGATCGTCTTCATTCAATACATGTAATAATATTGGGGTGTAAGCTTTCGAGTTTGCTGTTACGAAAAAAATTATAGATTATATCTAGTAAAGTGTGTATAAATTTTTTTTGGCGGACTCTGTAGAAATTAAAAGATACATTTTTATTCCCGCGCTAAAGATTGCATCAATGTTGATGCTGCTTCACGGAACAATCGCAAAAACTTCATTAACAAAGCAAACGTCATAATTTTTTAAGACTGGCAAAAATCCCATTCAGCTCCAGGTAAATTGAATTTTAAAAATAAACTACAATGGAAAGGAAGAAAGAAAAAATAAAATCCTTTCTTACAGAACACCTAGAAGCCAAGAGAAATATACTTGTCAAATTTCAAGTTTGTAGGCTTTATAGTTCTGAAGATTTCGTGATGAATGAATGAATGAATGAGTGAGTGAGTGTATACAATTTTCGCTCTTTCTTTTATATAATAGTATAGATATAGTTAACAACAGGGGCATAATCAAAGTGAGAACCTCCTCTCTCATTTTCATTGCTTTAGGGGTCGAAAATTGCAATGAAAGAATTGTCTGTGATATGCCCCCCCCCTCCCCCTCCCCAGAGGAATTTCTGCGTATGCTATTAATTACATTGACTTGGTATATTACCCCAGGTAAATGGATAATCAACAGAATGGAAGAGTATACTTTCACAATAAAATAATGTATAATTATGTATACAAGTTCACTTCTGCTTAAAAAAATAAATTACTTGTTTATTAGAATATCACCATCCACCCTTGAAGAAATTACCAATAAATTTGTGTATTTAAATATTGAGAATAATTGAAAATAAAATTGCATGCGCTACAGGGCGATCCAAAAATCATTCTACTCAAAGATACTATTTTCAAGTTACTGCGTGAACTGATTTTTGAATAATATAAGCTTAATTCTTAGAAAAATTATGATCCCTTTATTTTTTAATTAAGAAGGTCTTGATGAAAAGAAGGTATTGTGGAGAAATGTTACACGAAACACAGGAAGACAACAGTAACAGGTGAAGAAGTAATGATTTTTCAATTGAAAAATGGAAGGAAAAATTCTGCAACCCGGATTCGAACCAGGAACCTCGACTATCATGGCCGATGCCTCTACCAGTTGGGCTATCGCATGAAGAAGGTCTATGATGATGAAAGTCCGATGATCTGTAGACACATAGATGACAAACTTGAAATGTATTTGGTATAACAATTCTCCACAAGACCTTCTTTTCATCTGTGTTTCATCTACATAAGCTCCACAAGACCTTTGTTTCAATTGTGTTTCGTCCACTTCAACCTTTGCATTTCTCCATTGGGTGATTTTTATTCATTGTTTTTATTATTTATTTTTATTTATATTTCATTTAATTAAATGGAGTTTTTATTTATTTTTTAATTAATATACTTTATCACAACACCTACTCTTATATAATAATCCCTTTATTTTTATTAAGCAAACAAGTATTACTTATTTGACTTTAACAATGGGCGAGGTCAAAAAATGCGCGTCATTTACCCTCGCTAAGCCACTTGATAGTGACGTATTGTTTAGGTCAAATAAATAATACCTGTTTGCTAAATTAAATAAGTAATGAACGGGTCGTAATTTTTTCGAGAATTATATTATTTAATTGTCAAAATTTGAATAAACAAGCTCAGTGGAGTATTTAAATTTCTTAACGGATGAAGGAGGGGGGGGGTAAATTCACAAGTAAACAACTAATTTATTTTTAAAGGGGAGTGAATTAATCACGATAACAGGAAATAGGGAGAACGATAATACAAGTTTACAAAAACTAAATAATATATTCTCCATTTGATTTCACCAAGGTGTCGTTTTTAGATTATATACTCTTTAATAAACTCCTGTTTATACCAATCAAACAATGTTTACTTCGCCACCACGTTCGCTTTAACGTAGTGAATCATCATCACCATTTATCTAAGGATTTCAGGAAAAAAACAAGTCGTGATTTCACTTTCACAGGTAAAAATCACTGATATCAAAAAATAGCAGTCACAGTTATACCTGTGAACATGAAATCACGACTTAGCTCATCATATTGTACACTGTCTTTTGCATATCCCCAGAAGAAAAAATCCAGAGGGTTCGCATCGGGTGAGCGAGGGGGGGGGGCAAAGGATTAGGAACTTAGAGGAGGGATGGGTGGGAATCGTTTGCCACTAGTATCATCATTCAGTGCACATCTCTTCTGCGCATGCAAGAGATCTCCCTCTCCTCTGCGTATGGGCGCTAATCTTCCTCCCCCTCGACCTTCCTTCACTCTTTACTCCCCGCCCCACCCCTGTTTGTAAACTTTAGATTTTGTTGAATTTCTCAAAACGTTCAATTTATCATCATTGTTAATATAAACGTTGGGTGGATATTATTTAAAACAATATAATTCATGTATATGAAAAAGTACAGACCAATTTTTTAAAATGCATCATTTTGATAGGTTAGGTTTTTTCATTTTTAAACGGGCAGTTAATGTTCATATTTGAAATGATTTTAAATATAAAAAATTAAGCACATTTAATTTACCAAATGCTTACAAAGACATTTTTAGCACAAGATAATATGTACAAACATGCCTAATAATATAATTAAATTGAAGAATAAGATTTTGGAATGCTATACTTTTGCGGCCTTTACACACACGAGCTTTCGCGCAGACTTGATGGCGCGAGGAAAAGAATCCATGAGTAAAGAAATAACACACAGAGTAAAGATCACAGAGTAAAGAAATAACACACGCATTCTCGCGGGAAAGCGTGGATCGTGGAGCGCTTGTCAGTTGACCAGTTTTATTTGGCATGTGCGGTTTTGCCGTGAACGCGTGTGTTTTTCGTGCAAAAATGGCATTTCCAAATGAAGAAAAAATATTACGCTGGCAATTGCTGTTGCTGGACTAACTGAAATAACAAGAACTAAAAGAAGGAGGTTTTGGTTGAAGGAATATAGACGCCGTTTTCGTCATCTACCCTTGATACATGAATTACGTGAAAATTAGGTATATGTATATTTTAGTATACCAAAGCTCATACTAATTCAGGAGTCGTTAATACTTATGGAAAATAAAGATAAAACTTAACGAAATGTTAACACACTAGCAGCATATACTTTCAGTATAATTTCTTATGCACATTCCGTGTTATCCGTCACTAAAGAGATGGTTATCCGGACCGCTACGCTCTTAAGCTCACATCTTAAGCCCGATTTCTATGGAGTACTGGGTTTAAGATGTCAGCTTTGAGTGGAGCGGTCCGGATAACCAACTCTTTACTGACGGATAACGCGGAATTTGCATAAGAAATTATACTGAAAGTATATGGTGCTAGTTTTATCTTTATTTTCCGCAAGTTTTAACGAATCCTGAATTAGTATGAGCTTTGGTATACTAAAATACACATATACCGAAAATTATCCGGAAGTCTTTAAAAATTATTTGTGGATGAATAGTTCCCCTAGTAAAAATATCATTTGAAATCAATTTATATCATTTGACATTTCAAATGATTTCAAATGATCTAATTTTTAAGGAGATGATGATAAATGATTTCAAATGACTAGTAAGGTAAGGACATGATATGAATTGTTTTGAAATGGTCTGTTTTAAAATGCCCCACAAAAGATAGTAAATGACATGACATGAAATGATACGAATTAATTATAAATGTTCTAATGTTTTGAAATGCTCTAGAAATGATAGCAAATGATATGACATGAAATGATATGGATTAATTTTAAATGACCTTTTTCTTGCCATTTTGAAATGCTGGTTAAATGATTGCAAATGACATAAAATGAAATGATATGAATTGATTATAAATGCTTTAATGTTTTGAAATGTCTAGAAATTGTTAGCAAATTATATGACTTGAAATGATATGATTTAGTTTTAAATGATCTTTTTCTTGCCATTTTGAAATGCTGGTTTAAGGATTGCAAATGACATGAAATGAAATTATGCAAATTGATGTTAAGTCATTTATTTTTGTGAAACACTACTGACATAATGAAACAATTTAATTTTATTTTTAAAAATTTGTTTACAATTTTGAAATGCTTGAGAAATTATAAAATTTGTTTAAAATTTTGAAATGCTAATATTTCAATTGTTTATTGCCAATTGAATCAATAGCATTTTAATTGGTTTTAAAAAATAGAAATTTCTCTATAGAGTAGGTCTTAAAAGTGTGCTGATGATTAATATTCTAACTCTTAAAATTGATCTTATCAAGTTCTTAATGTATACTAATTAGTATACGTTAACGAAACGAAACTGTTAACAGTTCAAATTTGAATCACTTCAGCATCTATAATTACAAATATGAAAATTCAAATACTTTTTTGTCATGTAGTTATCAGAAAAAAACCTTTCAACACAAATAAGAAAGTAAAAAGGTCAAAATAGCAGAAATATTATATAACAATTTAGTATCCTTTTAAGTTAACTTATTTAAATAATCTCTTTATAAAATAATATTTTAATAATTTATAATCTAACAGATACTGGCGAGGTTCATGCACATGCACAGATACTGGCGAGGTTCTTGCAAGAACAGTTTGAAGAAAAGGATGGAAAGGTAAAAGCAATGCATTTTGCTAATAAAATATTTTCACTAATACGACATTTTCGGTGTTTGATATATTTTTAATATTTAATATTAGATTCATATAGGAGACGACGTTTGGATCAATGAAGTTTCCTGGATGCACCTGAATGAACCTGGCATTCAGCCATCTATGTTCGTGAAAAATTTGGCAGTATCTATTTGGGGATCAGAGGAATTACGAAATCGAAGTGTGTTGGAATCAACATCAAGCCGAAATAAAACATGCAGGCCACCCCTGTCACCTCGAAAGTTGATCATTATTAAAAGTAAGTAAATTACATACGGTATTTTAATCTTTCTCCATGTGCCCCAATTGACCACATGGTTACTTTTGAAAAATGCAGCTAGTTCTAGAACTCACTTTTATTTTTCATTAATTATTTATTTTTTGTTTAAATTCCTTCCTAATGTATATCATTAATGTATGTACTGTACAGCAAGAATTCTTGATCTCTCATATCATTATCTTTCTCTTAAGGTTTATTTTTTCTCTTAACAGATTTACTCAACAGAAAACTTGAAAAGGAGAAGTATGAAGAGGAAGCCAAAAGAAAAGAATTAAATAGAGTGACAAAATATCTCAATGAAAAAATCAACACAATTAGAAAAAAAATTACATGATAGTGTATTTAAATAAAGACTATAATTGCTAATTTGTTAATTGTCGTCATTTCTTTTCATTTAATATATACAGACCAATTTATTTTTAATTCATTTCATTCGTACTCTCAGATCACTTTATATCATTTAGCCATTTGAAATTGCTTCAAATCATTTTGTGTCATTCAGTCATTTGAACAATTGATATTTGTGTCAATTCTCAATTCATATCATTTGGTCATTTGAAAATTTTTAAAATCATTTCATGTCATTTGGT
>JAHWFO010082787.1:103177-114175 GCA_023313115.1 Rhysida immarginata
CATTTGAAAATTTTTAAAATCATTTCATGTCATTTGGTCATTTGAAATTGCTTCAAATCATTTCATGTCATGGTCATTTGATCAATTGATATTTGTGTCAATTCTCACTTCATATCATTTGAAAAAGACCAAATGATATTTTTACTAGGGTCATCTTCTGACATCTTATTCAAAAAAGTGGAACCCAAAATCGACGAACATCCATGTTTAAAGAAAAAAATGTGCAAAACTAAATGAGAATCGACTGCTCGCTTTCCGCTTGAGAAGAGTGTGTGTGTAAAGGCGCTTTCTGAGAGGATTGCGTGCGTGTTTAACCGCAAGCATTCGCCTGATCTTGCATTGCCTTTACACAGACGCTCTTTCCTGTGCGAAAGCGTGCACACAGCTCTTTCGCGTAGAAAAGCGCCCACGCACCTTTTGTGTAATAGGAGAAAATTTTGGGAATTATTTTTATCAAGATTTTGTTGTAGTATAAGTATGATCAAACTCTGTATGAACAGCAACTATAGCTTGAGATGCTGTGATTTATCTCATTAACAGTAGGTCTGTTTATGTCTATTTCACTGAGGTTGCTCTTTCTCTGTGGAAAAGAAATTTTTCTGGGGAGAGATTTTTTGGCGTATGTTAATATTTTTCTTTTTAAAAATTTTTTTTGTTCAGAATTGTAATAGCAGCAGCATCTAGGTGATTGGCAAGTTTTCTGTATTCATCAGTGTTAAGCGAAAATGAATTTGCAGTCAATCCACCAAGCACATTAATCTTGTTAATGATATCTTGATTCTCTTTGTAAACATCTATTTGATTCTTGCTGACCTTAGGAATTTTATTTAAGTTTATTTTTTAATTGGTTTCTGTGTTGGGTTCCAAATAATATCCACCCAACGTTTTTCTTTCTTCACAGTGATGATAAATTGAACGTTTTGAGAAATTCAACAAAATCTAGTTTAGAAACACAGGGGTAGGGGTGGGGAGTAAAGAGAGCCAGGGTGGCAGGAGTAAAGAGTGAAGGAAGGTGGAGGGGGAGGAAGGGGGCAATTAGCGCCCACACGTAGAGGAGAGGGAGATCTCTTGCATGCGCAGAAGAGATGCGTACTAAATGATGATACTAGTGGCGAACGATTCCTAAAGGATTGGCCCGTCCCTTCAAATCCATCGTCCTGGAAAATTCGTATCAAGGCACTGCTTAACTTGCAGGCCCCTGTGAAATGCTCCATCTTGCTGGTATACAATGTTGGGCTGCAGTTCTTCCACCTGTGCAGGTAGTTCTCCAGCATAGGTAGATAGGCAGTGGTAATGGTGTCTTCAGCAAAAAAAAAAGGTCCGATTACTCGATCATGCATTAAACCAAACCAAACATTAACATTTGGGCTATCGCGTATATGCTCTCTTAGAACGTGGGGGTTTAGTGACCTCAAATGCGACAATGTGACGGTTTACTGCTCCAGAAGTATGAAATATTGCCTCATCAGAAAACAAAATGTCTGCAAGGAAGGTGGGATCATTGTCAATTTTTTCAGCATATCCTCAGCAAACTTCATGCACTTCGGTCGGTCATCTGGCTTCAGTTCATGCATCATCTAGATTTTGTAGGGTGTAAGACGAAGGTGGTGCTGCACTATTTTATGTACGAATGTCATTGGCATATCCAGTTGACGAGCCACTTGGTGAGGTAATTTATAGGAACTATGATCGAATGCCTCCCAGACCTTTTCTACTCTCTGTGGTGGTGCTGAAGATCTATCAGCACCCTTTTGTGTAGCAGGCTGCCTGTTTAAAAGTTTTCATGCATTAGCTTAACTGACTTATGATTTTTAAAATTTGTTTTGAACATTCTCTGTATTGTTATCATTGACTTACATTCCGCAAGCCATAACACGCATTGAGGTTTTACTTGACAACTCGCCATTGTTTGCTGCGTCTCGTGAAAAATGGAAAAACGTGCCAACAACGGTACCACGCGCCAACCGCGTATTTCTTTATCAACTAACACGAGGCTAAGAAATTTTTTAATAAAAAAAAAAAATCACGTTAGAATCTGTAATAAATTTTCAGTAAAAAACATGTAAATACGAAAAATAATTTAGAAACACCCTGTATAACATTCACTATGCTACCAATAAAGCAATAACATTTGCAATTAATTGTTCTTGTTCATTTAGGTAATCGTTTAAATTATTTGAATTAAATTTTAAATGATTAATAAAGTTAATTAATATGTAATTAAAAAAACAGCATCATGTTCTAATGAGAAGCTTGCATCAGGGTAAAAGTCTCTAAAACGTGTTGGAAACAAAGGATGGTGTGTCGTAGCAAGACCCCCTGTAGCGTTAAATTTGGCATGTGTTGTGACCAATCGATTCAATCTGACTCCATTATTTGTTTGACACAGAGAAGGCAAATTTATTAAACCATTAATTTAAGACAAAACCAAATACCGAAAGGTTAAACTAAACCATTCGCTGATCCATATTTCAAACCGTCCTATGTTAATATTGTAAGTTTCTAATTGGAACATAATGATCCATTAACCACGTACCTTTGAACTAATTTGGGTTATTAATTTTACGTTATATTCATTCATGAAACATCATTGAAAGATGTTTGATATATTACATGCAATGTTTTAGCATTGAAAGTTCCAGTGAACCATAACGGTTCCACGAAACCAGGTTTCTAGGAGCCAATTACGACAATCTTTAGTTTTACATTATATTCATTCATGACCTTTCATTCCATATCAAGAGCTATATGAGCGATACATTGCAATGATTGAGAACTTCCTCACACAACTGTTTGACCGCTTTCCAGTAAAGAAAACTTTTCCATCAAGAATCTGCATTCCCGGGGCGTGTCGTTACTTTTCCAGAAAGAATCAAGTCTTTTTGATATATTACATGCAATATATTAGCGTTTAAAGTTCCAATGAACCATCATGGCTCCACTAAACCAGGTTCCTTGGAACCAATTTCGACTATCAATAATTTTACATTTTATTCATTCATGAAACATCATTGCAAGATGTTTGATATATTACATGCAGTGTTTTAGCATTGAAAGATCCAGTGAACAATAATGGTTCCACGAAACCAGGTTTCTTGGAGCCAATTACGACTCTCTTTAATTTTACATTATATTCATTCATGACACGTCATTCCAAGATGTTTGATATATTACATGCAATGTTTTAGCATCGAAAGTTCCAGTGAACTAAAACGATTCCAGTAAACCAGGTTCCTTGAAACCAATTTCGACTAAGATTAATTTAACGTTATATTCATTCATGATACGTCATTCCAAGTCGTTTGATATATTACATGCTATCTTTTAGCATTGAAAGTTCCAATGAACCATAACTGTTCCACTAAACCAGGTTCCTTGAAACCAATTCGACTATCATAATTTTACATCATATTCATTCTTGACACATCATTCAAGGACGTTTGATATATTACATGCCATATTTTAGCATCGAAAGTTCCAATGAAGCATAATGGTTCCAGTAAACCAGGATTCTTGGAGCCAATTACGACTATCTTTAATTTTACATTATATTCATTCCTGACCTTTCATTCCATATCAAGAGCTATATGAGCGATACATTGCAATGATTGAGAACTTCCTCACACAACAATTTGACCGCTTTCCAGTACTGAAAACATACTTTTCCATCAAGAATCTGCATTCCCGTGGCGTGTCGTTACTTTTCCAGTAAGAATCAAGTCGTTTGATATATTATATGCCATATTTTAGCATCGAAAGTTCCAATGAACCATAATGGTTACAGTAAACCAAGATTCTTGGTGCCAATTACGACTATCTTTAATTTTACATTATATTCCTTCACGACCTTTCATTCCAAGTCGTTTGATATATGCCATATTTTAGCATTGAAACATCCAATGAACCATTATGGTTCCATTAAACCAGGTTCCTTGGAACCAATTTCGACTAACATTAATTGAACGTTATATTCATTCATGACACGTCATTCCATGTCGTTTGATATATTACATGCCATATTTAAGCATCGATAGTTCCGATGAAGCATAATAGTTCCAGTAAACCGGATTCTTAAAACCAATTTCGACTATCAATAATTTTACGTTTTATAAATTCATGAAACATCATTGCAAGATGTTTGATATATTACATGCAATGGTTTAGCATTGAAAGATCCAGTGAACCATAATGGTTCCACGAAACCAGGTTTCTTGGAGCCAATTACGACTCTCTTTAATTTTACATTATATTCATTCATGAAACGTCATTCCAAGATGTTTGATATATTACATGCAATGTTTTAGCATTGAAAGTTCCAGTGAACCAAAACGATTCCAGTAAACCAGGTTCCTTGAAACCAATTTCGACTAAGATTAATTTAACGTTATTATCATTCATGATACGTCAGTAGTATAGCACCAGCATTGGCGGAAAGGGGGGAGGCGCGTGCAACCCTTTACTTGGTGTTTAAAGGATTAAAAGTAGTCAAAGGGTTAAGATGAATGGTTTTTTTATTGTTTTAATTGGTTTTTAATTGATTTAAATTGATTTTAATGATAATGAATTGGTTTTTAATTGAATTTAATGATAATTAATTAATTTTTAATGAATAAACAGGTGTTGATTTACAGGTAACCCAAGGGTCCAAAGGGTTTCAAGGTATTCAGGTGACCAAAGGGTTTACAGGTATGTTGGTGTTACATAACAGGTAACCAAAGGGTTTTGGGTCTAAAGGGTTGACAGGTGTTTGATTGATTGTCGAGTTAATGATGATGGATGGGTTTTTAATTAGGCCTATGACTGGAAAAGGGGTAGAGATGTCCATCTGTTACCTATCAGGTGTCCAAAGGGTTTACAGGTATGGTGATGTTACGTTACAGGTAACCAAAGGGTTGACAGTTGTTTGATTGATTGATCGTCGAGTTAATGATGATGGATGGGTTTTTAGGTTAGGCCTAATCTGGTCCATCACGTTCGTTTTTACCTAATTACTAATTTTCTATTGCGTTTAAAACAACCGGATTTTTTTTATTTTATTCGTTAACTACTCTTCCAAATTATCATTATTGATTCAAGGTGCTCAGGTTGTGTATTTATTGTTTTTTTCACATCTTCTATTTACCGTTTTTTAAATACTCCTGATCACTCCGATTGCTTTTATTTATTTGTTAGACATGGAACAAGTCTATTTTCAACCTGAAAACCCAGCAGGGTTTGGTGGTGTTCGTGGTTTAGCTATACAAACAAACCAGTCAGAAAAAGATACACGTGATTGGTTAAGTGGTGTTCCAACTTACACGTTACATAAACCTATTAGACATCGCTACCCTCGTAATCGCATGCGTGTTTTTGCACCGTTCGATCAATTTCAAGTAGATTTAGTCGACCTAAGCAGTTTGTCAAAGCAGAATGATGGGTATAAATTTCTTCTCACATGCATCGATGTGTTCTCGCGTTTTGCGTGGGTCGTGCCTTTAAAATCCAAGACGGGGCCCGAGCTTCAGAAAGCTTTTAAAAAAATCTTTACAGAAGGGCAAGTTCCTCTAAAAATTAACAGTGATAAAGGTAAAGAATTTTTAAATAAGCACGTTCAAGATTATTTTAAACGACTCAATATTATATTCTTTGCAACAGAGTCGGATTTAAAAGCAGCCACAGCTGAGCGTTTTAACCGTACCTTGAAGGGGCGAATGTTTAGGTTTTTCACTTATACCAACAAACAACGCTACATTGACATCTTACCTGCTCTCGTTGAAAGCTACAACAATCGTAGTCACAGATCTTTAGGTATAGCACCGTCTGCTGTGAACGCTCGTAATGCATCGACCTTGTGGTTGAAACAACGTCTTTATTACAATTCAGCACCCCATACGATTCCGAAATTAAAAATTGGTGACGTAGTACGCATTTCAAGAGTCAAAAATATATTTGAGAAAGGTTATTTGCCGAATTGGACAGAGGAAGTTTTTTCGGTATCAAAAATTATAATGCGTAAACCTGTCGTATATAAAATTAAAGATTATAACGGCGACGAGATTGCAGGTGTGTTTTACGAGCAAGAACTACAACGAGTGAAAAACCCTGAAGTTTTTGTCATCGAAAGGATATTAAGATGGAGAAGGAGACGGGGTGTACGAGAGGCACTCGTTAAATGGCGCAATTACCCCGACAGTATGAATAGTTGGGTACGTCAGGACGACCTATTAAACCTATGACAAGCTGTTTAACTCATCAGTAGCGCAGTTGATTTGTCAACATGTACGAAGAGTCCGATTTCTACGTTACACTTCCATCCAACACGCAATCGGGCGTTGGAAAACATGTTAACACAACAGCTCACTTTATCACCCGATTACCACGCACGTTACAATTCAAAGGTCAGTGGGAAGTCGGCTTAACTGAAGTTCATTTCCCAGCACTTTTCAAGAATATTACAGCTGTTAACAACAGTTTTACCATAGGTATTCAGAATTTTATGATTGAGAAGCAAGTCACGCTTAAGATTGCTAAACCAGCCGAATCACCCACTCTTAAAGAGTTTGCACACCGAGTGGATACAGCGTTACAAACCTATTTGAAGGATATTGTATTTTTCTACGACCGAGATATCAGCAACTTTGTCATCTTGAGTTTACCTCCTAATACGCAAATTCTTTTCACCACAAGAGCGTTCTGTCAGTTGTTTAATTTAAAACCAGATCAGTTCCTGGAAGGGCGTGTATTGCTCGTTCCTGATTTTTCCAAAACGTTCGAATGGTTTTCAGAACTTTCTGTTGTGATAAAGTTCCCAGAGATCGCATCTATATTCCAGCACGTTGTTGATATAAAGACCATCCAAATCCAAAATACAGAGGCCCTCCTTGATTTTTTACAAGTTCAATTAGGACTCTATGGAATCGAGGTCACTTTGGATAATGGTTTTTTAGTATTTTTTGGTTACACAGGTCGTTACATTGAATTCCCAGTTGTGTCGAATATAGGGTCTGTCCCTTTACAGTTCCTGAATAAGAAATTTAAAACACCTACGGAAATTCCGTTAAATGCTGTTCATGATGGTTTCATGAATATTGCTGTATACGATCCGGAAGATTGGCCTCGAATTAGTGAATTAAAAATTCCCGAGGGGTATTACGATAAACGTAGTGACATTGTGAACGCATTAGTGAATTCTATACCACTAGAAGAAAAGCCCTTTTACAACATTAATCTCACGTATAACAAATGTTTTCGCTTCCAATGTAAAGAGAAACGCTACATTAATTTTAGTGAGGGTTTGTGTCATACTCTAGGTTTAAATTCAGACCAATGCAACGTCGCACTCACGCAGGGGGATGGCTTGATTCCTATAGATCTTACAAGAGGAAACCATAGCTATTATCTATATAGCGATATAATTCAGCCTCAACTTGTTGGAAATACTTTTGCACCGCTCCTACGGATTATTCCCATATCACATGCTAGACGCGAAATGGTTTATCAAACTTTTCCTACACCTGATTACTATCTATTAAGCAAAAAAGTCTTTGACACGATTGAAATCGCAGTGCATTCAGATCACGGGGATCTGTTAGCGTTTTTAGCTGGCAAAACGGTTGTAAAATTACATTTCCGTCAGAAGCAGTTGTAGAGCTCAGACGCTTCTATCTTTCTCTCCTTCAAAATGCATGTTCCATATCATCCGAGCCAAGAGGCTATTTTACGTTATTATTTAAGTCAGAAAGGTCGAGGGATACCTGTCTTCAAAGGGACAGCATTTCAACGTGGTAGTGGGTTGGGCTCTGTATTCACAAATCTTTTCCGACTTGCGACGCCTTTACTAAAGACAGCTGGGAAAATTCTTGGTAAGCATGCTCTAAAAGGTGGTGCTTCAGTCTTAAATGATGTGATGCAGGGTCAAAATCTCAAACACTCGTTAGCATCACGTATGAGAGCAGCAGGGGGCAGTGCTTTACAGGAAATGGGTTCCAGGATTCAGAAAGGTAGGGGTAGAGGTAGGGTTAAAAGACGTTATTCATCGATTACGGCTCATTCATCAGCCAAAAGACCCAGAGTTCACAGTCTGGACGCCTTCCTGCTGAACAAAAATAGTAGAAGAAGAAGCAAAAAAAGAAGAAGACAGAAAGCAATTCGCTCAGCAACGTTAAAAAAGTCTCAGAGGAGAAAGAAGAAGAAGAAGCAGCAGCAGCAGAAGTCAAAGAGAACTTTACACATCCGTCCTTTATCCTCTATTTTCGCCTAAAACATCACCATGGCGACTGTGATACACGAGCACAGCTCAGAATGTGTGAATAGTGAATTAGATATTTTTTCAATTCCCCATACAAGCGGTCAACAAGAGAAGAGACACGTGGTGGGTTACCAACCGACCGCCATCATAAACCAAGACGGTCCGATTGAATTCTTTGTTCCCGGATTAACTGACTTTTACATCGATCTAGACCAAACTACAATCAATTTAGAAGTTGTTATCACTAAAGGTGATGCACCAATCCCACCTGGTGATAAAACAGGCCCCGTGAATCTTATCCTTCACTCGTTATTCTCCCAAGTCGATTGTTTTCTAGGCGATACACTCGTTAGTCATAGCAATAACTTATATCCATATAGAGCTTATTTAGAAACTCTTCTGAATTATGGTCGGGCTGCTAAATCAACTCAGTTAACGACTTCTGGATTTTATAAAGACACATCAGGGAAAATGGATAGTATAGACGATGCAAATATAGGGTTTAAATCACGCAAAAGTCTCGCTCGTAATGGAGTCTATTACTTAGAAGGATCTATACATCTGGATATATTTCGTCAGAGTCGTTTGCTGTTAAACTCGCTGGATTTTCGCCTAAGATTATACAGAAGTAAACCTGCCTTCGTTCTAATGTCGGACGCAGCCAACCCTGAGTATAGAATTTCAATTCGAAAAGCTACACTTAATGTGGAACGCGTTAAAGTCAACACAACTACCTTATTAGCACATGCGAAGACACTACAAACAACCAATGCATATTATCCGATTAGCAGAGTGGAAATGCGTTCGTCTAATATCGCAACAGGTACGAGAAATCACGTCATACAAAATTTAATTACAGGCCAACTTCCTACCCGATTAATTTTCGTATTCGTAACGAGTGAAGCACAAAACGGAGCTTACAAGGTGAACCCGTTTAATTTTCAACATTTCAACCTGTCATATTTCTCACTATCACTTGACAGTCAAGTTCTTCCAAATCAACCTCTAACGCCTGGATTCACAGAGGGTTCGTACATACGTGAGTTTGTTCATTCGTTGAAGGCACTAGGTCTCTGGAAGGAAGACAGAGACGTCGACGTGAGTCAGGTTGAATACGGTTCTGGATATTCTTTCATTTCGTACGACCTTAGCGGAAATCGAAATTATTATACATCCCATTTTAACCTTGTTCGTAACGGCACACTTAGTGTTGAAGTACATTTTTCCCAACCTCTTACGGAATCTGTGAACATCATTACCTACTGTGAATATCAGAACTTACTAGAAATCAGTAAAGACCGTACCGTAACCTTTGATTATACAAATTAAAGCTCTATGGATACAGCACAAATATGGCGTGCATTAGAGAGAGATCCTTGTACAAAACCTATTGCCAGAGGTGTATTTCCAGCTGATATAATAGCAAATTTGACACCCAGCTATCCATCACTACTTGTAGCTAATACAGATGGTTCTAATCAACCAGGTAGTCACTGGATTAGTTTTTTTATCCATAAGCCCTCATTAGCTTACTACTTTGATTCGTTTGGTCAAAAACCACCTCCCCAATTCCACGATTTCATGTATAGACAGGCTGAAAATTGGGTCTACAATTCGAAACTAATCCAGCATCCAAGTGAAGCTACATGCGGGCATCATTGTTTGCATTTTCTAAAGTTTGCTGCAAGAGGCCATTCAATGTACGACATTATTAACTGTACTTATTCAGACGAACTCTTTCTCAATGATTTCATCGTAAAATGTGAATTAATTTATGATGAATTAGCAATTAACAATAATAATACTACTAATAATATATGTCAGAATGTTAAATGGAGTCAAAGCTGTTGTTCCTTTAAAAAAAAACAAAATACCTAGCTATGTTTAATTTTTTGTACTCGTTTATTACCTGTATTTATCCTGTATTCATTATTCCCGAATAAAAATTTTAAATATACATTATTTCATTCGTCTATATTTTTTTTTCCTTGTTTTATATTAATTAAATAAATAAAATATTTTTTAATCAAATTTCAAAGAGTTAATTTCATTGAAATTATTATTTTTTATTCTTTTAATAAGTAAATAAAATAAATAAATAAAATAAATAATAATTACATAGACACAAGATTTCTTTCATTTAAATTACAGTTTTTTATTCAGAATTTTACATTTTAAAACTTTAATGAAATCATTATAATATTTTGTATTATTTAAAAAATATTACAATTATTTGTATGGTATCCAACGAATTCCGGGTGTCTTGTTACATCTTCTTTTTATTATAACGCTGTTAAAACTCCTTCCCCTCCCCTCCTGCGAATGATACAACGGATTTACAATTAATTCTCTTGGAACATCCATCTCCTGAAGCGCTTTTATAAAACGTCTTTGTCCAATAGGAGGGTCCTTCTGATTGGCTGATGGGGAAACTGCGTCATCGATCAAGTTTGAAATGTGTGAACCCCGTAGATCTTTCCCGCCGATTTTTACTGACCCATTTGAATTCCAGCTTACGAATTCAGGGTACTTCTGCAGATAATTAAATAAACGTTTTTGTCTCGAAGTTTGTGCAAGAAGAAAGCTTAATGGCTTATCATCATCAGTGTCAAATCCAGATGGCGTTCTTTGAAACTTAGGAGTGTAAAACAGTTGGTGAGGATTTCGTTTTGGTGGTGAATCAGGTGAAGACGTTAATGGCGAATGTATTTCTTCTTCATCTTGAGGGTGAGTTCTTTGTTGTTGTTGTTGCATTAGATTCTGTTCTTTCT
>JAHWFO010082787.1:158064-182854 GCA_023313115.1 Rhysida immarginata
CAATGTATGACGTTTCCGCGCTCAGGCTTTCTCTTTAGGTGGTGTTGGCCCAGGCGTGAGACTCTGTGAAACTCCAGAGCGTTGTCTACTGCTAATTACGCAGGTCAACAAAAAATAACTTTTAAAAATCATCTTTAGCGTTAAGAGCTGATTTTATACGGTTTAATGCTAATCCGTATCTGACCTTTATTTTCGTTCATAGTTCATTTCTGATTCATTTATTTGAAATAATAAAAAAAAAGGATAATATTAAAAATTTATTTTTGCTAATATTGTGATATACAGGGTGGCGAAAAACAAATGGTAGATAATGATACACATAATAGATCATGGTATAGTGATGCATTTTGTCCCTATGAACATGGGTCCGAATTTGAGCACTAACTGAGATATGAACAGAAATAAAAAAGCCGCCACCAAGATCAACAAGTTAATAACTCAGGTTCTGCATCGCCTAGGAAATTAATTTTAGAGGAATAATAGCGTACATAAAACTGTGTTTACCGTTAAAATTTGATCGTATTCCAACGAGTAGTTTCCGAGTTATGCATTCAAAATCGTCACATGCGAGTACTAACCAGCACGTGTTACGATGTTGAGTGGTTACTCGGAAACTACTCATTGGAATTCGATCAACTTTTAAGGGTATACATAGTTTTATGTACCTTATTATTCCCCCAAATTTCATCATCCTGGATGTTATAGAACCTGAGATATTAACATGTTGATCTTGGTAGCGGCATTTTTAATTCTATTCATATCTCAGTTAGCATTCAAATTTGAACCCGTGTTTATAGGGACAAAATGCATCACTATACCATGATCTATTATGTGTATCATTATCTACCATTTTTTTGTCACCCTGTTTATGGATCATGATATCTCCCTCTCCCCACCTTATACAGGGTGTTTCATAATTGGTGTCCGTCTTTAGGTCCAAATAACGACTCAAGGGGAAAAGATTGGGGGAAAATGAATACTGATTATTTGGTTTTAATGTCCCCTAATTCAGAATAAAAACATTTCGCGTCCCTGGGGGTGAAGGGGTAAATTTTGAAAATTTTAATTTTGTAGGGGCAGGGGTTAGACCCCATGTATTATTTAGAAGGCTGTAGACCATAATGTAAAATGTGGGTTTAGCAAAAAACCCGGTAAAAAATTCTCATCCCCTGCCCTTTATCGAGTGGGTAAAGGGAAAGGTATGGCTAGCTAATGTAGACAAAAACAGAAAAACTCATTAGAAACTTATTAGAATTTTATTACTTATTAGAACTTATTAGAACATTTGAAAATGAATGAGAATGGATGAGTCGTTACCCTGAAAAGCTAATAAAGTTCTAATAAGATCTAATAATTAATAAAGTTCTATTAAGTTTCTAATGAGTTTTTCTGTTTTTGTCTACATTAGCTAGCCATACCTTTCACTTTACCCACTCGAAAAAGGGCAGGGGATGCGATTTTTTCACCGGGTTTTTTGCTGAACCCACATTTTACATGATGCTCTACAACTTTCTAAATAACACATGGGGTCTCACCCCTACCCCTACAAAATTAAAATTTTCAAAATTTACCCCTTCACCCCCAGGGACGCGAAATGTTTTTATTCGGAATTAGTAGACATCAAAACCAAATAATCAATATTCATTTTCCTCCCACCTGTTCCCCTTGAGCCGTTATTTGGACCTAAAGACGGGACACCAATGATGAAACACCCTGTATATATCATAGCCTTAAGGCTGGTTTCCATGTGCCTAAAATTTGATGCGATTATGCGTCATCCGATTCGTCCGATTTCCATGCACCCACAAAATTGTGCGTCTATGCGATTATGCGTCGATTTGGTGCGTTTTTGCGTCTAGACGCAAGAATCGATCAAACTTTTGCAAGAGTTTTAGCAAGAGTCGATGCCAGAGTTGCCCACACTTGATCTTGCTTTTTTTTTCGTACTGATCTCGCCGGAAAATGACGAGAGAAGTTTCTATATTTTTTAATTATAATTTAACGAGTCAAATCGATTTATAAATCAATAAAACCTTTTCGTGGTTCAGGTCCGTGGTCAGTAGCCTTTCAACCCGTTGATCTATAATCTTATATTAATATATTTCTTATGAAATACTTTTGGGTAATTCCATGTAACTATCAACCCCATTGGTATTTTACAAATATTTTTATTCACGGTTTTGGTCATTATTTAGGGAAAGTACAATAATCAAATCATTAGAAGTCACATTGACAATTGTTTAGAAAACATTTTGTGGCTACACCAAGCTTTCAAAATAGCTGCATGCTTTGGATAGGTAGAAAGTGTGTTTTAGCTTAATAGTCACAAGGAAATTTGGAAAGGTAAATATATGCTTTTTTCTGTTCTAATAATTTATTTACCTAGAAAAATAAGTGTACTTTCATGAAATAACTTTATTAATCCTTTGCTTTTTTTGCAACTTTATTTATTTTAATGATAAAAAATGGAATTTTTATTGTAGTGTAAGTCACAGAAAATATAAATAAGTTTTTTTGGTGCAGATTGTCAATTAGAATTATACTTTATTTCTTACTTGATTGTTAAATACATCTAATTTTATAAAAAAGTAGAAATCTCTGAATAATTTTCTCTGTTTTTAAAGGAATTTAAAATGTAGTGTCAGTCACCTCTGTAGTGTAAGTCACATGTGCATGTGGTCACAAAGTATAATCTACGTCAAGGGCAAGGGAAATTTTAAAAGATAGGTCTAAAGTATCCAGTGATGCTCCCCGGGGGTGAAGATGGATAAGATTTTAATCTGAGACAAAACAGCAAGAGGGTAAGTAAAGTCCCAGGCAAAGTGTGCAATATAAGTAGGTTTATTAAGAATGATGGTTCCATCCCACCTCTGAGAATTATAGAACAAAACTGAATTTGTAACAATACGTAGAATTCCTGTTGTTCGGGCTTTCCTTAGAAGTTAACGTTTTCTTAGAAATATTTAATAATCATCAGTAACTGGAGATAATGGAGAGTTAGCAGACTATTGAGAAAGAGTGAAAGATGATAGAGGACGCAGTCCCCTTCGTTCGAGCTACAGTTGACGACATAACCGATAACAAAGCTACATGAACTCAACTCTTCAAACCAAAAACCATATGGTGTTATGTCCTATAATAATCTTTCGAAGGATTGTAACAATAATTCATATCTAAGAAATGAATGCCAGAAAAGAAATGAATGAGTATTGGGCAGAGATGACAAAAAGTTATACGGGCATCGGAAACATCTGAACAACTGCTTCGTCTATAGACGGAAATTGTAGAATTACTGAAAACAAATTTATTATTTAACTTCATGAGGTTGTTCTGTTTAATCTACAACTGTAATTATCTCGGGCAACGCCAGGTGCTTCTGCTAGTATGTCATAAAAACAAAAAAATTAGATACATTTTAATTAAATTAGTTTGCTTCAGATATTAAATGATTGATATTGCATTTTAGATGGGAAAAACTGCAGCAGAGAGAAAAGAGAACAAAAAGAAAGAAAGAGGGCTACTGGAAAATATCAAACTTTTAAGAAACGTGAATCTAAAAAACAAAAAGAGCGACATATCAATAAAAGAATGGCATTTGACAGCTTCAGGAACGGCAAAGGGCCTGTTGATGGTGTGGGTGGCACGGTTAAACGTATGGTACCTGAAGCAACATTAGCAAGGAAGATATATCCAACCAGTGCTCAAGAGTTTTTCCAATAAAAGTATCTGCAAAAATATAACTATGTTATATGTCCCTGGTGTTGTAGTAAAGAAAGAAAAAAATCGCATTGATAAGTTGTACTCTACATTAGAAAATGAGATTTTTCCAGTTCCGAATACGAGAAAACTACATAGTTTTGTTAAAATTGCAGACTATGAATTAAAAGTTGCCAAAGTATCATTTAAACCTAGCCTGTAAAGTAAAATAAACCTCACAATTGGAAAAGTTGTAACAGAGGACAATAAAGATGAGCCAATAAAAGAAACAATCATTGAGTAACGGGTCCTTAGTGCTATTTCTATCGATAAAATTGGTAGAGACTTTACAACACAACAAAGGGAGAACAGAGTTTCCGGCTAGTTTCACCATTTATGCCCGGCTTTATCAAGAATACACACAATCGACAATCGAACAGCGAAGTGTACATTTGTTAGGATGGGACGAAAGCAGCGCTTTCACAAAGCTCATCCAACCAGAATAAACTCCAAATGAAATACACTGAGGTAGTCAAGAAGCCTAATCAACCCAAGCGGTCTTCCATATTATACAAAAAAGAAAATAAGATTGACGATTGTCAGAAACAAAAAAAAAAAAGAATACACACAAGAGGATATAATTCTTTATATACAGAAAATATGGTTCATAATGAGAACATGATTGGATAAAGAAATAACAAATAGTAAATAAATAAATTATACAAGTGGCGGCATTAGATAGGAGAATGGTGGGATAAGGGACCAATAACAATGAAATTATAAGGAAACTTGGAGAGGGAAATTTGATTGACATATAAAGGAAAAAGTGACGTCATAAAGCAAACAAAATTGAAAACGCGGACCTAGTAGAAGACTCATCCAGAATTAACATAAACTAAGGTATCAATAAGAAATGGAAAAGAAAGTAAATATACAAATTTGAAAAATTACAAGATATCGGATAAAGAATTTAAAATGGAATAAATATCAACAACGGTTTGGCAATTGAGGAGGTGATCTGGAGAGGAGGTCTTAGCTTTAAAGATCGCAATAGCTTCGAGAGTGGCGGTCTTGAATGGGTCATTGCATAGATGGAGAATGGTCATAAGTTCACTTTGCTCTTTTGGGGCATGTCCCATGCGGGCAACGTGGATCGCGTAGTGTGAATTATTATCTTGTTTCTTGTAGGAACCCATGTGTTCTTTGAATCGCTTAATGAAATTGTGGGTCGACAGGCCTATATGGTATTTATCGCAAAATCCACAGTTTAATCTATAAACTTCGGGACGGGAGAAATTGTCGGTGTCTGTTTGGATGGGGGGGATTAAGAGAGCGAAAGCATGGGGTCGATGAGCGGTAGGAAACTTGGAGGCCGAGTGAGGAGAGGAGGGTGGAACGGCGGTAAAAATGAGGGCTGATGAATCGCAAAGACACCCATTTCTTGGATGGGGATGGGTGAGGAGGTTTAGGGTTGGAGAGGGCAAGTTTTCTTCCTTGGAGAATCCGAAAGAAGGTGGAACTAGTGTAGCCATTCATGAAACCAATTTGTAAAAACATAAAAAAATTCATCGAAAAACGGGAAAATATTAAAATAAAATTAATTTAATTCTAATATTAATTCCAACCGCATTATACAAAATATAAATTACAATCCAAAATTCCTTAAATACAGTAAAAATTACATATAGCTTTTAGTTAGAAAAACATTTTCTGTGATTTTTGTTGTATATTAGGAATTTTGGTTTATAATTTAGTTGTGTGTGTGTGTGTGTTGGGATTGGAATTAAAATTAAAATCAAATTAATGAAATGTAATAATTTTCCCTAACGGTATTAAATTTAAAAGAGATTTAAATTTTCCAAACAATTAAAAAAGTGGGAAAATAAGACAATCGATCCCTTATTTCAAAAACGATGGAACAACCAGAAACAAATAAGAAATTTATGATCAATAAGAAAGAAATGGTTCGAAAACGAAAATAAAGTATTTGAAACAGAAGATAAAATTAAAAAATATACCGAAAATTATATTGCCTTCATCAAAATTATGATAATCGAAAATAAGAACAAAAATGCAAATAAAGATAAAATAAATGAACAATAAGAAAAAAATTGAATGATACTAATTATGATTGGCTGTTCATTATAATGAGAAAACTTTTATTATTTCTAATTCATTTTATAAGGAATAGATTAATACAAGGTTCTTATAGCCAGATACCATCGAAACATGTGAGATATATTACTCGTTGAAGTACATTTGTTTGGAAAGGGGGCCTGAATCGCAGTATGCAGCGATGAAAAGTTTGAACATTTACAAATGTAAATCGGCCTGATGCACCATGGGATATGCGATTTATCGGAGAATCGCAGCATCGCATGCGAACGTGCGTCCATGTATCGGCCGTATCAACTTTTCAGAATTTTTCGTGAACCCCTTCAAGTCGAATTCACATGCTAAAACAGTGAATGTAAAGAATACCAAGATAATGGCATGTCATAGTATAACAATCAATTTGTCAAGAAGGAATACATTGTTACTTTCTGTTCATCTTTTAAGCATTCATTGGCGTGGGCACGTGAAATCGCTTTGTCGACGCTCAGGTGTTGATAATCTATATTATTAAGTAGCGGAAGTATGGATCTACTTATTGGTTTTATAATGTCAGTCCGTCCCCTTCATAATTTCTACACTTTTTGAGGTAGAAGCAGGTTGAAATTTGGAATATAGCTTACTATGGGCATGTCCGTCTGCACTATTTACTTTGGTTTTGATTGGTCCACTGGGGTCGGAATTATGGGGGGTGGGATTTAGAGAGGACAACATATCTATGTGCTATTTAGGTACGTAAAGGCGTAAAATTCAGTGTCCAGACTCCTCTAGGCAAGATCTACATTACTATGAAGTTTAGGTCCAGTTGTTCCATTGGGGTCGGATTTGCGGGGGTGGCAGTCACTTTGTCTTTAGAACAATGGCAACATATGGCAAGTGATATATCATACGTTCGGAAATGATGAGAAAGGAAAGAAAATACGAAGTTTTATTTTTACATTTTCTAGATATTACGTTCGAGAAAATTAATTTTTAGATTAAAAAACTTAGGGAAAGGTAAAAAGTGCCGATAAAATGGTAAAAATAGATGACTGCAGGATCTGCTACTTGCCTTACCTTACTCGGGGGGGGGGGGTAATTTCTTTTTAATAAATATATAAATTGTATTCTGCTTCACTGCTAAAGCTCCTCCTTGGAATGTTTACAAGATTGTATTATTATTATTATTATTATTATTATTATTATTATTATTATTAAATGGGTTAGATTATCGTTGTGCAAAGCCAATGATAACCATTGCACTGATTCCTAGAAGGAATATTGCGTCTACGCAAGGACAAACACCCTGTCCATGCCCTCGGCGGGATTCGAACCCGCGCCTCTCCAGTTCCGAGAGTGATAAGAACGATAATGAACTATATAATTGGTTTATTCTTAGACTATGGTTACACCATCCACAGCACAGCCTAATGTGTGGGTATATACAGCATCCACGGCACATGTAAATACGCTGATCACTAGCGTTAGATGAAGAAAAATAAAGTTTAGGCTATAGTTTTATTTCCTTCTAGCGTTTTAAGTAAAAAATCATGCAAGCCTATTTTATTTTTACATTAACTAATGATGTCTACAAATTTAATTGTTTTCGACTTGAAAAATTTTTAAATGTCTTTCTTACCTTTATCCGAAAGTTTGCATGATGTTTCCTGGGAATCAGGCGGCCATGTAACGATTTTCTTACGAGAATTTTCACAGAGATAGTAAACGGAAAGTATTGTAATAAACTCGTTAACGTATGTCCGTTATTGCTGTACATGTTAGAAAATAAAGGAGTCCTTGAATAAGCAATAAAAAAGTATAAATTTTAATGTAACCGACGCCTTTCGATTCAAATTATAATCAGAGCCAGTTTGAACAAATTGAAGGAGTAAATTTCTATTTTAAAAAAGACAAGAATTCAGGAAGACCAATCAGGAGACACTAGCCCAACCTGGGTCGATTCCCGATTGGCTGACAAAGTTTAAAAGATATACAAATGATAAATAAAAAAATTGTTGAATTAGCTAAAATTATACATCGCTGTTGAACACGTAGACATATAAATAAATAAATAAATAAATAAATAAATAAATAAATAAATAAAAAAGTGAGTAAAAGTTAAGGAATGACCAGTTGGGGACATTGGCGCGCAATCTGTGACAAGGTCAGTTAACGAATGACCCCCGGGCGTTTTTCACAACAAGGGTCGTGGAAGATGAAAAAGATTATCGTCCTAGAAAGCAAAAAGTACTGGCAATAAATAAATAAATAAATAAATAAATAAATAAATAAATAAATAAAAAGCTATGTAACAACAGAATGTTAAAATAACACGGTGGATTGGGTACATTAAGAATCAAACATGTAATAAAATGTAAGCAGGGATAACGTGAAAGCAAAAAACACAAATAAACAAGGTAAATAAAGTTGTAAGTAGAGAGAGTCAATAAAAGTATACAAAAGTGTCATAATTTATGAACAAGGAGATAAATGGTAAAAAGAAGATAAATTAAAATGAGTAATGTAAAGAAATGTAAAGACACAGAATAAATTAAGATTAAATAAACAGATAATATAGTCTATTCTAAGCTTCTGGAGAGGAGAAGTGGTATAGTCGACTCCAAACCACAATATAAGAAATAAACTGTGCTCCAAACTGTCGAGAGAGCTTTGTGACTTCCGATCTGGCAGAAGCACAACGGTTCACATATTCGCTCTAAAGTAAATTTTTGAGAAATCCTGGGAGTATGCAAATCTTCACTTGTGTGGACCTCGAAAAAGCATATGAAAGAGCTCCTCTGAAGAGTGCCGAGTGCGTGGGCAATTACTGGTTGCTATCATGTCTTTGTATAAATGCTCTGAGATGTGTGTCCGGCTAAATGGCATTAAATCAAGATCTTTCACCGTGGGTGCTGGACTCCGCCAAGGGTGCGTACTGTCGCCTCTCTTTGTTCATCTTTATGGACTGGATAAACAGGTTGCTCTTTGATGACGATCATGTCCTCCTTGGGCCTTCTTGCACTGACAATGTTAGTTTCAATATGCGTTAAGATCGGAATCGTTCGAGAGCGGTTGCGAAAATCCTGTCTAAAAAAGACGATTTTTTTTTTTGGAAATTTATTTATTTATTTATTTACAATGACCCAGTCCAGAGCCGGTATGGCCTCTAGGCCGACAAGTGCGGTCTCCGGAGGGTAAAGCATAAATAAAAATAGTAGCTTATTAATTATCTGGAATTTTTTATAAGAATTAATATAAGCAGATTTTATTATGCAAAATTTATGTTAGTATTAGAGTTTGAATAGAGAATTTAATATGTTAGTCGAGAAGGGGCATTAGGGGTTAATTGAGTTTAGGAATGATTTTATGTTTCTTTTAAAGGAAGCTGGGTTTGGGGCTTGCCTTAAATACTCTGGCAAGATAGCCCACCATTTTATTCCTGCATGGGAGATGCACTTGCTTTGGTAGAGACGCTTGGCGAATGGGCAACGTATTGAGGAGGCAGATCTAGTGGGGTAAGGATGAAAATCGCATTGAAACTGTATTATTGGTGGATTAGGAACATATAGATAGCCATTAATTATCTTAAAAATGAATGATAGTAGCTGCTGGATATAAATTTGATTTATTGTTAGTATTCGGAAATGTCCAAAGTAATGAGTTACCGAATATAGATTAGGAATTTTTAAAAGTATTCTAAAAAACCTTTTTTGTATGCGGAAGATTCTGGTTAGGTTAGTATTAGAAGTAGAACCCCAAAATTGAACACCATAACATAGTGATGAATAGATAAGTGTATTGTATAGTAACAATAATATTTCAGTAGGGAGATATTGGTGTTGTGATATTGTACCTAATCTTTTACTAAGAGTCTTGGATAATTCATTTATGTGGTTATTCCAGGAAAGGTCAGGTGATAAATGTAATCCTAGGTATTTAAAAGTATTGGTAGGAGATAAAAGATTGCTTCGCTCATTGTGTGCCTGTTCGAGTGGAATCAAAATGGTGGACGAAACTCAAGAAATTCAAATCTTTATCTGTTTTATGTGTGATGTACATAAGCTACCTCCGACCCATTCAATAACGGAGAAAGGGGCTTGGAAGAAGAGATCTGTTCTATGTGCGATAAACTTTTTCCAAACTAAACTTTTTCAAAATATCTTTAAACAAGAGAGGAATGAGGTTAATACACTTCTGTTTATAAAAATCGCAACACCCTGATTGAATAGCCCAATCTGCATTAAATTTGGAGCATTTGCATATCATGGGTCAGAAAAGAAACCATTAGATTTTCAGGTCAATACAATGCGTTTTTTTGTCACATTAGTATCGGGTGAAACCACCGTGGGATGCAATTACAGCCTCTAAACGTCGTGGCATTGAGTCAAACAAGCTCTGAATAAGGGCCTGGGGAATGTCCTGCCATGCTCTGTCTACACGGGTATACAGTTCATCCACAGTTGCTGCTGCAGGAGTCTGACGAGCCAATCGATGAGCAACCCTGTCCCACACATGTTCGATTGGGGATACATGTCTGGTGAACGAGCAGGCCAGGGGAACAAGGGCGTCTGATGTGCTTGGAAAAAGGCGAGGACATTTCTGGCCACATGCGGTCGGGCATTGTCCTGTTGGAATACAGCGCCTGGAAGGTTCTGCAGGAAGGGGATGACCTCGGGTTGCACAACTTCCCTGATGTACCGGTCACTGTTCAGATTGCCATGGATTCTGATCAGACGGGAACGGCCATGGTAACTGATTGCACCCCACACCATCACCCCTGGCGTTTGTCCTGAATGACGCTGCAGGATGCATTCTGGAAGGTCGCGCTCGCCACGATGTCTTCTGACTCGTATCCTACCGTCATGGTGCTGCAAGTTAAACCTTGACTCATCCGAAAACACAACTTGTTGCCATTCAGCTTGCCACTGTTGGTGTTGATGGGCCCATTGCAGCATGCCGGTGGTTTTGAGTCAAAGGAATCCGCAACAATGGTACTCGTGCCATCAATCCTCTGGAAATCAAACGGCGTCGTACAGTGCTAGCAGACATTGTCCTGCCTACTGTAGCACCCCACTGTTGTGCTAACACTGTGGAAGTGGCTGTACGATCTGCTACACACATGCGATAGAGGTGTCTGTCATCTCGCGGTGTCGTCGTGCTGGGTCTTCCTGAGCCTGGTCTTCGGTGTGCCCTGTTCTCTTCGCTCCACTGCCTCCATGCACGCTTAATTGTCGTTGCATTACGTCCTACACGAGCAGCAATGTCACGATACGACCATCCCGCTTCACGCAGACCAATTATGCGTCCTCTTTCAAAGTCTGTCAGCTGTTGTTATGGTACCCTTCGTCGTCGTCGAGGCATGGTGTTCTTTCAAGCAATTACTCTGAAAATCTAATCATTTATACTCTGACCCATTGTATGCAAATATTGCAAATTGCATATGGATTAGACCATTCCATCAGGGTGTTGCGATTTTTATAAACAGTAGTGTACAAGCGATGAACCAGGAGATAAGTTTGTATAAATCCTCTGCCCGGTCTACAAGTTTGCTAGAAATAGGAAGCGATGAAGACAATATATATTTCCTCACGGTACACATCCAAGGGAATTCCTCTCACCTGCTCGTGGATGCCGGCTCTCAGGTATCATTCATTGACGAGGATGCTACCTACTCCCACATCTCCTGCCTGCCGAGGGGATCCTGGGCATTAATATACTCAGGAACATGAACTTCCACTGCTCCGCCACAAGCAAAATGCCCATTCCTGAGGAATTAGAGGTGGATATCAGTAAGATTAGAGCTCCTATGCAAAGGTCCACATGGAAACAAGTCCTTAAAACTCAGATACTTGGCAAGATTCGAAATTCCCGTGGGCCGTTTATAATTAAGGATTTCTTAGAAGAGGGCCATGTTGTAATCCAAGGTATTAAGTATGGGGTGTCACGCAGCGATGATGGCGAGAGCCTTGATGGAGATGAAAGATGCGAGCGCGAGAGCGTCGTCTGCTCCGAACAAGAAGGCGCGATGCCATCTATTGGGAAAATAAGCAACAGGTGGCAAAGGAGCGGAATTTTCCATAATATTAATGGAAAAAGCGCGCAGCGGGAGCGTCGTGGTGTAGAGGGCGTGGTGACGACAGCTGAGCGCGGGAATAATGAAAATAGTGGAGAAGTGGACCCGAACTTGAACCATATGGACGTAAATCTCCATTGTCCAGCTTAGGAGTTTAAGACTCGAAATTCTCGGCCTGCATTTAGGCGAGAAAGAGATTCTCTCGGGAGAGAGAAGAGTGGCAGAAGAAGCCAACTGCATCGAGGGAGCAAAATATTTAATGATAATATAAACTTTCCAGAATTTTACAGTGATACTCGGCCCAAGGAAAACGACTGGCGGATATCGCTTCAGCGTTTAGACGACGACCGACTGTGTGTGCTATCATCATTAGCTATATCGGAGGCGACGGAGTCTGGAGCCCACGCCGTACAAGGAGAAGTCTCGCACCGACAAGGGATCCGACCATTAGCAGCCAGCGTAGTGAGTCGCTTCACCAGTGCCCTACTACAGCAGGTCACCTTCTCAGAGGTTATTGTGACTGGTTTATTGTACAACGTCTTCACGACCTCGGCGGCAGGAACGGTGACGGTGGTTGACGGACTTCCTAAGGAAGCAGTGCGAATTTTGGGAGAGGATTTCGCCGCACTCACGGAAGCCAGCTGCGAGCCATTACGCCTCGTAGCTCCGTGGACGATAAGAGCCTTCGCTGCGGAAGGCCTCGGCTATCTTGGCCCATAATTCAGGTAGGTCCACTACTCTCTCTATTATTCTCTTTTAGTCTGCTCAACCTTATGCTTATCAAAAGTGGTGTCGTCACCTTAGAGCCCTATTCAATAGTTATTTGTTGTCCTATAAATACTGCGTCTAATGTAAGCGTTTTCTTTGAGCCTAATTTCATATCTCAGACCCAATTCTTTTTGTTCGTTATAGTGCCGCCCGCAGCGGAGCCTCGTACGCTTTGCGTTGCCGTTTTCTTTACGGTAGGCAAATTTTTCCGTTCCTCACTATACGGCAAGCCAGCCAAGCCAGCGAGCGAGGTGTTCAGCAGACTGGACTGATTAATGGTATTGATTACCAGTTCGGAAGAGAGGAGCATACCCGGAGTAACTCCGGAAATTATGGACTCTAAATTTTCGCACTTAAATAATTTTTTTTTGTATCTTAAGCTACAAGCGCTAGTCATAATAGTTAAATTGAATGTGTTCATGTATTGATTACGCTTATGGCTCAGTACTTTGCAAGGCCACGAGTCTTTGTAAAATAATATTTATCATTTCTTTTTTTATTATAATTCCCTTTAAGTTCTTGGGAATTATTCCTAATTTAATTACTTTAGGGTCTTTGCACCCACCCGTTACCCTCGTGTTAGAGGGTACGTTGATTAACTTATTTACTTTGTGGTTAAATAAATAAGTTTCTTTAAATTACAATACTGTTTATCTGTGTCTTTAGTTCTTTTTGGACCGTAGCATTAATCTTCCACTACAAACTATCAAATTTCTGCGTGACATGGGGATAGAAAAACTGTCCCAAGATGAAAGTTAATCCATAAGAAATAAAATTTTTGGCGCCCAAGTAGAATTTGTGTGCTATGTAAAACGTTACGATAAGTATCACACAACAACCTGCCCTCCAGTACACTTTGTAAATTAATATTCTTAGTTGACATGTTGCACTGTTTTATTCAGAGTTGAATATTCTGATTGTTGAATTTGTTGTATAGCTTTCTTAAGATATAAGAAATTATTTTTTTTTTTATTTTGTAGTATTAATTTCTAGTTTTAAAGGGGAGATGTGTGTGGTATCCATGAAGTATGCCACGAGTGTAGTTTTTGTTTGAATTTTTTTGACCTCAACAATATAACTTTTTGTTGTTATGGAAAAGTACAACAACAGTTGTAGACTGTGAAGAGTTTACGCATCATCTTTTGGTATTGAATCAACAATTGGATTTTAAAAGACTGAATGGGATCATTTTGGAATGGGATAGGAGAGGAGGTGGACAAGAGTCTTCAGGGAGAGAGCCTCTGGAAATTGATGAGCTGTTGCGAAAGTATCTTCATGAATTGGAGGTTTCTGATTATATCGATTGACAATTAATGAGACGATCAACCCACAGAAAAAGACAACAAAGCGTGCGACAATTTGGAAAGGAGACGTCCGAGTATTCATGGACAAGGCGTATTGGAGATGTTCATCATAAAACAACGTTCGACGCCATATTGCATGAGCAGTCAGGATTTCTCCAGAGAAGCAAGTATATTGCTTACTGTCATTACAATTTTGCATTGCATATTGGACGAGAAGCGGTAATCACTCGTTGCATCAAAGGGATCGATTGTTTTGTGGATGTTGACGAATTTGTGTAACCCGTAGATGATTTTAAATGATACGCTGAAGAATGCCCTGGAAGTGATGCCATGGTGTGTATGAACTGTGATGTAAAGTTCATCTTAATGCCTAACATTCCAAACGAAGTCTTATATTTGAATAAAATGTTGTTGCTATATTTGCATAGAACACAAAGCGGGAGTGAATAGAACCTTACCTAAAGTATATAACAGTGAACTTTCTAGATATAATAAAGACTGGTTAAATACGAGTAAATGGAACTTAAAGATCTTGTTGAGGAGGCTGGGTATTAATAAATAGTTAAGGGATATGTATTTGTGTTTAATCCCGAGTAATTAATGAACTTCGAGTAATTAACATGGACAGTACTGGGTATAACCAGAAGGTTTCTTTCTTTATCTTTATGTATAGTTGGAAAAAAATCCAGTTACTCTGCCTGAATTAAAGAAAATGCAAATTTTACATATCCGGGATCTACCTGGTGTTCTTCATAGGGATCTTGCCTAATCCCCATGAGGACTACGTCATAATTGAAACCGAATATGCTTAGATAAAACAATAATAAACATTACAGAAGCAAACGTTTCCTTTAATTCTTTTTAAAAAGTCGTGTTTGTCCTCTTATTTAACTCTCTAAATGATTACGATGAGACATTAGCAACAATTATCGAATGCTCAATTACCAATGAAAGTTAAAAAAAAACAACAAAAAAAGTACGTTCTTTTTGACATTTGCACTATGGCCTGTGTCGCAAAGTCAATGAGTCTGTCAATTTCAGATTGTCATGTATATTTTAAATTTTGATGTAATAAGTAGCTACAATAATGTCATTATATGACTATCTTTTTTATATATTTTTTTAAGTTTTTAATTATTGTCTGAATACTTCTTGTTGTACATTTTTAATCAACGTTGCATTTTCATTATCAGGTAATGAAAAGATTATACATTGTAACGCCCCCCCCCCCCCTCCCGAGACGATTTTCTCGTTTCTTTTGTTAAAAAAAATTCTTGATAAATGTAATTATTGTATTGATTTCCCGATAATTTTATTCAACGATAAAAAAACTCTTATTTATGTGACAAACCGATCTTGGAAACGTACTTAACAATGGACGCACGTGCAACAATGCGGTTATTAATATCAGACTGAAAAAAGAACTTGACAGTTAGTTGTTGCCGAGCGAGGAAAGAGAGGAGAAGCAGGAGTGAAATTTTGGAATACGAAGGGCAAGCAGCTCACCTCGGAGGGCTTGCGCGTTTGAAAAAAAAGAATGACGACGATAAACGTCTTGACTACAGAACGGAGACATTTCACCGAGAGCTGTGGACTTTAGACGAGAAGTAGCGTCAGGAATTCAGATGCCTTGCGACCTCAACGACTCAATAATTACGTTCGACGAACCTACAGGGTTCGTTTTGGGGACCCCGTGATAGAACTGATTTTGTCGACATCAATCCAACAACCAACAACGTATAAGAAATCTTTCCGATGAGGATTTTTAGCCGTATTGTTCGTTCCTTGGGTCTAGGGTGGGCTCCCCTCTACTAACGTTACCCTACCCTATCCCGATATTATTAGTTTAGATTTAGTTTTCGACCCTCCCCTCCACTCAGTCCAAGTCTTTTCCATCCCCGACGAGGACAATTTCTTCAAGTGGTGACACTGTAAGACAATTGTAGCCCCAGACGGACCCCTTAATTTCTTGTTGACGAACTCTATGCAGATTTTAAACCTAAAGTGAAAAGAAAAAAGAAGGAAATAATAATAAAAAAGATTAATAAGGAAAAATTAAGAAAGAAGTAGAATAAAGAGAAAGACGTTTACCCAATTAATGAGACTTACCTAGAGTAATCACTTCAATACAGGACTAGAAAAGATAAAGACAAACTAAAATAAGAAAACCGTCGACGTTGATATTGAGATGATAGACTCATAAATAATCCCTTGAGAGTGTAGTAAACATCAATTAATTTATTACGACTAAAATTTAGTTTAAAGAAAAATACTTACCAGATGTGATTTTAGGAGAAACTGATACGATCGAGAAAACAACCGTTTCCCGATAACGACAAAAGGAATAATTAAGACTCAAATTTTGTTTAAGAGAACTTATTTGTGCGATATCAATTTTTACAGACATTTACTTCTTATGTTTTCAAGACGAAGTTGATCTCATTATTTTAGTGAAAGACAATAGAATAGACTTTTATTTAGTTGTTATTTTAATTAATTGCTTGTTGACTTTTTTTTCTTTTGTTTGACTTCAACACCTGTGAGGTGCCTGATCTACTTAATTTTAGAATTAGAATTAATCTCTTGAGAATAAACGTTACCCTTCACAAGTCTTTAGGAGGTACCAACCAATTACGTCTGATACTTATTCCCCAATACGAACTTAAGATCTTGTTTAATAGAATTTCGAGTCACCGGATTGATCTGTACTCCCGACCAAGCATAGGGACGCTACAACATGTATATTTTTCTTTAAAATTATTATCATCAAACTTATACATCATTAAAACCCTTCAAATTCCATCTAGAGCTCTGCGTCACTGGCAAATTATAAATTAAAATTTAATGATAAATTAATACTTTAAACAGGTTTAATTTTATAATTCTTTTGTCTCAGTTTATATTTATAAAATTAATTTTTCCAGAAACTTAAAAGTGCGTTTTGCTTATTTATTTATTTATTTATTTATTTATAAGGGAAAAACGCAAAAAGACGACAATTTTGTTGCTGACGGAGTGACGCTTTGCAGTCGAGTTTAGAAGATTCGTGATTAGACACGCATTATAGCGACGCAATTGAACAAGTATCGTCGAGAAAAAAATATGGAACAACGGCTTGCATTAAATTCTGCCTAAGATTGGGTAAATCGGAAACACATAAACTGTTGAAAACTGCCTACGGAAACTATGCCCTACTCCGAACAAATACATTCGAGTGGTTTAGGCACTTTCGTAATGGCCGTGAAGACCTTTCAGATGACCCGCGCCCTGGAAATCCAGTTTCCGTCCGAACGCCAGAAATCATCGAGAAAGTCAGGAATCTCGTCACTACTGATCGCCGAATCACAATTCGTATGCGTGCGGATGAATTGGACTGCAACACGGAAACAATTCATCAGATTCTCACAGAGGAAGTGATTTCTGGCCAAACATAGCATCACGGAGCTCAACCACCCGCTCTATTCCCCGGATTTGGCTCCTCCAAACTTTTGCCTGTTCCCACAGATGAAAATCGCTGAAAGGTACTCGATTTCAAGACGTTTCCGACATTGAGAAAAACGCGATGTCGGAATTCAAGAGGATTCCGTCCGAGAACTTTAAACACTGTTTTACAAACTTGTACAAACGCGCTCAAAAGTGTATTGTGTCCGGTGGAGATTATTTTGAATCATATTAAACAGAATTTTCATTTGGACTTCGCATTTGTGAGTATTGTAAAGGGTGCCCAAATGAGCTGACATTTTAATTTTTTAATAAAACACGTTTTTCATTGGAAAATTTATACATGTAATATTTTTGCTTTATTAGAAAGTAAAAAAACATGATACAAATGACTGTCCTGGCCTTGGTAGCATAAATTCACTCTTTAGAGGAAATTTTTCATAACATGTTTGCAGGGAAATTTCGGCAATGTTTGAAAATCGTTGAAAATGTTGTATCAAAATGATAGCACCACTAACCCCACTGTACCTAATGAGACAACTCTTTAGACCAATTTGCATACAAGCTAAGAAATTATCATGAGAAACATTAAAACTAAATCATTTTTCACTTCTGTTTGAAACAATTCATTTTGCACTACATCTTACAAAGGTCGTGATAAACAACTGACAGTTTGAAAAAGAGGAAGAATAACAGAATTACACGAAGCTGGAGATTCTCTCAGAGAAATTGGCAGAAGAATCGAGCGTTCCTAGAAAGTTGTCAGCAATTTCATTGCCCAGAAAGATACTAATGGGACGAAAAAAATCCACTGGTCGCCATCCTGCTCTTTCAGCACGGCAAAAAAGATTTATCATAAAAGAGCTTACGAACTCTCGTCCTAGCACTCGATCTGTTGCATCGCCTCCCGCAATTCAGGTATCACAGTCCAACTGCAAAAGCATGCACTTGGCTAGTACACAGAAATCTGAAAGTGATGCCTGCACTGAAACCACAACACTAAGTGGCCTGGGCTCGTGAACGCATGACCTGGACAACACAGTGGGGCACAGTCATCTGGAGTTCATGTTCATCTGGGGCACAGTCATCTGAAGAAGTTTAATTTAGATGGTGCGGATGGCTGATCCTACTATTGGCATGATGTCAGAAGAGAAGAATTGCTGTTTTCAAAGCATCAACAAGGAGATGAATCATTGATGGTGTGGGAAGGGTTTAGCCCTCTGGTAGAATGAAGGCTGCGGACTATCAGAAGTTACTAGAAGTTCATCTTTTGCCTCTTGCCGAAAAACTTGGTGGACCTTTCTTCATGTATCAACAAGATAACGCTCCTGGGAATGTTATAACATACAGCGAAAATAACCTGGGAATGGTTTCTGCAGAATGAAGTACGTGTCATGGATTGTCCTCTACTTTCGCCAGTTATTAATCCAGTGAAAAACTTGTGGAGAATCTTGGCAAGAGACGTCTGCAAGGATGGAAGGCAGTTTCAATCCATTGCAGAACTGAAGAAAGCAATTCTATTGTCTTGGGATCAAATTAACTGTCAACAGCTTCACAATCTTATTAAAGCAATCCCTTCAAGAGTATTTAAGCTAATCTGAAAACAAGGAGGCCGCATCGGTTACTAGTAATTTATTATTTCTTTTGTTTCAATATTGGTGCTATCACTTTGACTCGTTTACAAATAGTGAATTCATGCAATTACATGATTTTGTCGATAAAAATGATAATGTGACTTTGAAACTTACATACAGTGGTGTGCTAGAAGCCGGCTCGCACCGGCTCGCTCGAGATTTTTCGTGCCGCTTATTTAATTTCGTAATATTTTGCGAGCCATTTGTTGAATTCCAAAGACATGAAAAATTACAAATAATTTTATTTTTTATACATTAATTCATGTGTTAGGTTCAACTGAGTAGTTGTGGAGCCGGTTAAAAATTTGCCAGCACACCACTGCTTACATATAATAAAACTTCCGTTAACCAGAAATGTAATAAAAAATACAAGGTTATTACATTTTTTATGTTTTGAGTAATTGTGGCTTTCCTCTGGTGCTATCATTTTGACTCGCACCTTATTAACAAGAATATAACTCGTTAAACGATTTTCAAAAATGCTGAAAAGAAGAATATAAAAATTTGTTGTTTAATAATACAGTAATATTTTTATATACAGCAATGGGGAAAACTGCATGTAAATTTACGTATTCGATTGCAGCGCTCACACGAATCTTTCCAAATACGCGCGAAATGAGAAATGAAATCCTCGCACGTCTAAATGTTTTAAACTACTGGGCCTATGTTCTTTCTTCTGCTAGATCTAAGTTACCATAAACGTCAAGAGAGAAAAATCATTGTTTCAAACCATTGTCGGGAAAATCTTTTAAGCATTCCAAGGAACTTTAGCTGTGATGCAGATGTAATTTTAAATTTGAATATTTCACTTTTACCCACACTTGGTTAAAATCAACAGTGGAAATACCTTTGATTCTATCCGCATTCATATCATTTTTAAATATAGGCCTGACTTTAATTAGCCATTTTTAACATTAGGCCTACCATTATTTAGCCATTTTTAACAATAGGCCTAACATTAATCATTTTAACTGTAGGCCTAATATTAATTAGCCATTTTTAATAATAGGCTCTTTATTAATTAGCCATTTTTAGAAATAGGCCTAACATTAATTAGCCATTTTTAACTATAGGCCTAAAATTATTTAATCATTTTTAACAATAGGCCTAACATTAATTAGCCATTGTTAACTGTTGGCCTAACAGTAATTAGCCATTTTTAAAAATAGGCCTAACATTATTTAGTCATTTTAACTGTAGGCCTAACAGTAATTAGCCATTTTTAATAATAGGCCTAACATTAATTAGTCATTTTTAACAATATCCCTAACATTAATTAGCCGTTTTTAACTATAGGCCTAACATTAATTAGTCATTTTTAACTATAGGCCTAATATTAATTACCCATTTTTAACAATAGGTCTAACATTATTTAGTCATTTTAACTGTAGGCCTAACATTATGTAGTCATTTTAACTGTAGGCCTAACATTAATGAGCCATTTTTAACAATAGGTTTAACATTAATGAGCCATTTTTAACAATAGGCCTAACATTAATTAGCCATTTTTAATATTAGGCCTAACATTAGTTAGCCATTTTTAACTATAGGCCTAACATTAGTTAGCCATTTTTAACTATAGGCCTAACATTAATTAGCCATTTTTAACAATAGGCCTAACATTAATTAGACATTTTTAATATGAGGCCTAACATTAATTAGCCATTTTTAACTATAGGCCTAACATTGATTAGCCATTTTTAGCAATAGGCCTAACATTAATTAGCCATTTTTAACTATAGGCCTAATATTAATTAGCCATTTTTAACAACAGACCTAACATTAATTAGCCATATTTAACAATAGGCCTAACATTAATCATTTTAACTGCAGGCCTAACATTAATTAGCCATTTTTAATAATAGGCCCTTTATTAATTAGCCATTTTTAACAATAGGCCTAACATAAATTAGCCATTTTTAACAATAGGCCTAACATTAATGAGCCAGTTTTAATATTAGGCCTAACATTAATTAGCCAATTTTAACTATAGGCCTAACATTGAGTAGCCATTTTTAACAATAGGCCTAACATTAATTAGCCATTTTTAACTATAGGCCTAATATTAATTAGCCATTTTTAACAACAGACCTAACATTAATTAGCCCTTTTTATCAATAGGCCTAACATTAATTAGCCATTTTTAACTATAGGCCTAACATTAATTAGCCATTTTTAACAATAGGCCTAATATTAATTAACACATTTAACAATAGGTCTCACAGCACTGAATTTTAAAACGAAATGAGCACATGCATCGACAAAGCTTCATAACAGGCACGTGCTCCAAGCTGCCATCAACAATGTTTAACTGATAAACTAAAAGTAACACTGTATTCTCTTATGACTTGTCAGCTTGAATCGATTGATATTTTACATGCCCTATGTTCATTTTCTTAGCATTAGTGCACGAGAGCTCATCACAAGTTGATATATCGCAGTTAAGTTCTTCCATTTCAACGTTTTCGTGCAAACGATGGCCGGCTGAGCACATAAAGGTACTGATTAAGCTTGTATTCATATATATAGCGTTAGCTAAATCTCGTAATATGGGGTCATTGAAGTACTTTTTGGGGGCTATTTTCTCGGACGTAGCATTTAGAAAATCGAAAAGAATGTCATATTCGTCTTGTCCTCGTCATTCCCGTTCGGATGAAATATTACATGCCTTATATTACCAATAAAAATATTTAATGGGCGGTTTGGGTCTCAATAGTCACGTGACTGTTAGACAGATTTCAATCACAAACTAATCAGGTGAGCTCAGGATGTGTCTCTATCGAAGAGCGAAATCAGAATTTGAAAAAGTTAAAGCGTTCTCGAGTAATCGCCGGACATACAGACGGACAGACAGACACAAACAGAGCGAAACCAATATATGCTTTTCAGCATATAATAATAATATTAACAAGAATATAACTCGTAAAACGATTTTCAAATATGCTGAAACGAAGAATATAAATATTTGTTGTTTAATATTACAGTCATATTTTATATACAGCAACGGCGAAAACTGCATGTCAATTTAAGTATTCGATTGCAGCATTCACACGAATCTTTCCAAACACACGCGAAATGAGAAATGAAATGCTCGCACGTCTAAATGTTTTAAACTACTTCGCCTATGTTCTTTCCATTGCTAGAGCTATTCATCCCTTCTAAATCAAAGCTACCATTCATCCCTTCTTAATCATTGTTGCAAAGCATTGTCGGGAAAATCTTGTCCTGTGACGCATTCCAAGGAGCTTTACCTGTGACGCAGACGTGATTTTAAATTTCAATAATTCACTTTTACTCGCAGTTGGTTTAAATAAACCATGGAAATACCTTTGATTCTATTCACACATCATTTTTAACTACAGGCCTAACTTTAATTAGCCATGTTAACAATAGGCCTAATATTATTTAGCCATTTTTAACAACAGGCCCAACATTAATTAGCCATTTTTAACAATAGGCCTAACATTATTTAGTCATTTTAACTATAGGCCTAATATTAATGAGCCAATTTTAACAATCGCCTTAACATTAATTAGTCACATTTTACAATAGGCCTAACAGCACTGAATTTTAAAACGAAATGAGCACGTGCATCGACAAAGCTTCATAACGGGCACGTCCTCCAGGCAGCCATCAACAATGCTTAAGTGATAAACAAAAAGCAACATTGTATTCACTTATGACTCGTCAGTACGAAACGTTTGATATATTACATGCCCTAAGTTCATATTCTTAACATTAGTGCACGTGCCTGAAGGGCCCCACGAGAGCTCATCAAAAGTTGATATATCGCAGTTGAGTTCTTCCATTTTAACGTTATCGTGCAAACGATGGCCGGCCAGACACAAAGATATTGATTATGCTTGTATTCTTACATATAGCTTTAGCTAAAGCTCGTAATAAAGGCTCAGTTTAGTACTTCTTGGGGGTCATTTTCTCGGATGCAGCATTTCGAAAATCGAAAAGAATGTTATATTCTTGTGCTCGTCATTCCCGTTCGAATGATATATTACATGTCTTACATAGCCAATAAAAAATTTAATAGGGGGGGGGCTCAATAGTCACGTGACTGTTAGACCGATTTCAATCACAAACTAATCAGGTGAGCTCAGGAAGGGTCTCTATCGAATAGCGAAAGCAGAATTTGAAAAAGTTAAAGCATTCTTGAGTAATCGTCGGACTTACAGACGGACAGACAGACAGACACACAAACAGAGTGAAATCAATATATGCTTTTCACCATATAATAACTGGGGTAGCCCGGCTTTTCGTAGAGTGAAGAGGATTCACTTAAACACCTGCAACTGTTTTGTGCATATAAAAAAGAATGTTATAAATTGTGGCAGTGGGACTCGAACCCCAGACCTCTCAGCCGTGGTTCAAGTGCGCTGAGAGTCAGGCCAACTGGAGGCCCGGACAATTTTATTTATATCCAAGCTTTTACTGTAAAGCTTGATGGTACACTAAGTTCTTCGTCTTCCGTCCGGAGAAAAGACAAACTAATTATCCGGCATACAAATTCCTGAGCAAGGTACATAAAAGTCAAAATCAAAATTCTGTGGACAACATTATTTTTAAGTTAATGGTTTTCTTTATTGAACTGTAGACGAGTAATTATCAGGCATACAACTATGAAATACGATTGTTTATTTGAATACCATGCTTGATAAAAAAAAATCAAAAAAATGTATTAAACAACTTAAATACGAGGCACAAAATAATCAAAATAATAAATAATCAAAGCTTGTGATCAAAATACTGTGGACAAAATAATCAAAGCTTGTGTCAAAATACTGTGGACACAAAACAAATCATAATAATGTGGGCAATGCTAGTGTTAATGTAAAATTTATTCTGTATGAGGTAATTTGCATAAGGATCCGTTCAATATCGAATTATAGGTATAAGGTTTATACTTTTACATTACTTAAGAAAATGGCTTCAACAAAAGCAATACCACTCGAAATTCGTGAAAGCATTATTGAATGCCATAAACAAAGAATCAGAAAAATTTCTAGAAAAATTTAAAATATCAAAAAGTGCGGTTCACAAAATAGTGAACCAGTTTAAAACAGTCGGCAAAGTTGAAATTAAGAAGCCAACAAGGCGAACTAAAACAACTTCTAGTCGTGATGATAGAACGCTTCATTCTACATCAAGAAAAACAGATTTGCTCAAGGACCAGAACTGACTCAACAGTGGTCATCCAGCATCTGGAAAACTGTATCAGTATCAACCACATATCGCCGTATCCATCAATTTGGTTAGGATAAAACCGTTTCTCACAAAGGTGCAAAAGTATAAACGTGCAAAAGTATAAACGTTCAAAAGAACGAGCTGGTTGGTCTATTGAACAATGGAACAAAGTGGTATTTAGTGATGAATCCACAATTCAACTTTCTGTGGGTAGCCAAAGTGGGAAAAAAGTGGTGAGAAAAAAGAATGAGGCTAATAATTCTAATTGTATAAAAAGAAGTGTTAAGTTTCCAGCATCATGCATGGTCTAGGGTTGTGTAAGTGCCAAAGGGACTGGAAAATTACATTTCATTTATGGAACTATGAATGCTGAGAAATATGTAAGTGTTTTGGCAAACAGCCTTCTTCCATCAATCGCCTCATTTCGCGTTGGTCTTGCAGCATCTTTCAGCGGATGGAGCATCCAGCCACACAGCCAGTCAACCAAGGAATGGCTTGCAAGAAAACAGTGAATGTTATGGAATGGCCTGCGAATTCTCCAGACGTGAGCCCTATAGAGAATATTTGGGGAATTTTGAAAAGTAAAG
>JAHWFO010082787.1:182954-200284 GCA_023313115.1 Rhysida immarginata
CCCCCCCCCCCCCCCCCGAACGACTCTTGCTACGCTACTGACCAGAAACATGCAGCAAGCTGATATCTTCCATGCCACGAAGAATAACTGCACTTTTTAAGGCACAAGGAGATGCCACTAAATACTGAGTGTTGTCACGTCTAAATTGTGACATTTTGATACAATAAGTTAGATTGACACAATTTGGTCAAAAGAACAAAATTAAATAAATTGTCAAAGTTACAAAGTCACTACATTAGTGAATTAACATTAAGTTTCAAAAAAGAAAGCAAAATTAACTTGTGATCGAATAGTGGATTTTTAATATTTTAAACTTAGTTTAAAATTACATTGCGTTGCGTTTTAATTTTTTTTTTATTTACTAAAATATTTTCTAAGAGGAAATACCTCTTAATTAGAAATTACCAAAAAGTTGTATGCCAAGTTAATGCAGAAAAAGAAAATAAGACACACGACATTATAGAAAAAGATAGATAGGTACCAAAGAATGGCCGCAGCTGAGATAGTCGAAGGAAATCGTCTCCAAACTGATGAGGGGAAAGAACAATGAACATGGATCATGATCGTAGACGATTACGGAACGACTAGGCAATACCAGAGGTCAAAAAAATGTGAGTGTTAAAGAAGCGTTAACTGTTAAAATTCAAGAATTAGTTACGGCAATTGAAGCTATACATCAAACAGAGGAACACTCGGCCAGCATAAAGCACTAGATAATAAGCAATAGGTATTATCTAGTGCTTTAGGCCAGCAAAGGAGATAGTGCCATCCAGAGAGCAAATATAGAACTACCCGTAAATAATTCGGATCAAAACTTGATTATACTTAGACAAGTGAAAGAATATCATACCGAAACATTAAAGAGTGTACAAGCAATACAACAGAACGTAGCGGGATTATTGGATCAGAACGTAAACAATTCCCAGTCAAAATACCAGCAAATGTTAGAAAATAGCCAAGAGCTCACTACTGCCGTTATAAATGGCGTTATGGACTCAACAAAAATTCTCATGAAAGAACTGATGGATACGATGTTAGAAAAATTAACGGAATTAATCACCTTTACAAACGAGACTTTATTAAAGTTATTGACAATAAATGATAAAGAGAGGAGAGAGATCATAGCGAATAAAACGACGGAAAAGAAAAATCCCTTATTAAAAGAGAATAATCTAAGAGATACGGAAGATAATAACATAGTGGAGATAAATTCAAACAGACAAAATCTTCCCCAAACTCAACGAAGTATAGAGAAAGGAGAATCTACATTCCAGCTATTGGGAAGCTAAACGCAAAAATTGATCCATATGACTGAAAATACTAAACAGCAATCTCTAATAGTTGACTTAAGTGATTCAGCTAACAGTCCTCCTTTAAGTTCATTAAGTGTACAACGAAAGGAAATGAAAGAGGGGGATGTGCATGACGCGTGGCAGCAGCCTCGCCGAGTAACCACCCAAATTAAACCAGACCAACGGTAGGGATCAGGAAATTGGTCAATCCCGACCAAAAATAAACGATCGATACGTTTAAGATTGGGCAACGTGAGTGAGATGATCAATTACGCTTCATTGGCGACATTATTGCGAGATCACCAGATAAATGTAGCGGAATGTGGAAGATGGAAAACCCGGGCGGGCCTAGATTCACCTTTTGTATTTATACGAGTTCTAGATCTGACATTAGATGAATGCTTGAATGAGTCGATATGGCCAACTGGAGTATCTATCAGACCCTTCTACGGCCCAAATCCGGACTTTAATATAGACTACTGGCACATTCGTAGCATGGAGGGGAGGCCTGATACGCCCCCCCAATCATCTATGTAACCAGCCAGAGAACGGGACCAAAAAAACAAATATTAGTCTCCTCAATGCGCGTTCAATTTTTAACAAACTAGACGACCTACAGATGTTCTTGCAGGAAAATTCTACTAATGTATGTATCATAACGGAAACGTGGCTCACAGCTGAATGCGATAATCAACTCATTTATTTTCCGGGCTATCATCTCTATCGAGTTAAGTAATAAACTAGAGGATACTCTTTTACCACAACAAGGCAACAAGAAAAGAAAAAATAATAAATGAAAAATAAGGCAAAAAATAAGACAAAAATATTTTTCCTTATTCTTTTGTTTTTTGTCTTATTTTTTTGCCTTATTTTTCATTTATTATTTTTTCTTTTCTTGTTGCCTTGTTGTGGTAAAAGAGTATCCTCTAGTTTATTACTTAACTATTTCTATCCACATAAGATTTTATTCCATTATTCGAATCTCTATCGAAGTGATCGTCCAACACGAGGTGGTGGAGTGTTAATATTAGTGGAGAATGCTATTACATCAAAATTGATAATGATGGATAGTGACAATGGCATGGAATCATTATCAATAAAGTGTTTATTTGGAAATTGTTGGACAACTATTACAGCTATCTATCTTCCCTCTTATGTGTCTATGGAAGAGTGTGTCGTCCGCATTAATAAAATAGAGATAAATCATACCAATTTTATTTTTGGCGATTTTAATTGTAACTTTTTATGTTCTTCAGAGGACTTAAGAACATGACCACTTGCACCAAAGCATTAGGTTTAAAGCAAATAATCGATGTCCTACGAGGATAACTGCGTCGTCAGCAACTTTAATAGATCATATTTGTATCCCTTACCAGGTCGGTTACAGAGGCCTTACTGTCAACAGGATATCCAAGTTAGATCACTTGGTAACAACCGTAACAGTTGAATTTCCGAGGAGAATAGCTCCTCTAAGAGGTAGGAAAGTATTTCCCAATTATAGCAAAGTAAACTGGAACAAATTTCAGGAACATCTTGAAGCCTTAAATTTAAATGCATTTGACAGAGTAAATGATTTAGGTCAACAAGTTAGTTATTTCAATAATGTGATGTTGTATTCGGAAGAACAGGCGGGTTTTAGATATGAAGGAAAAAGACAAAGATCTAAGTACATCAAAGTGTGGTGGTATCCTCAATTGCGAACCATATGGAAAAGGAAGACTGACTCTTATAACAACTACAAAAAATATAAAGATTCTACAACTAAACAAAGGTTTAAACAGGCAGCAGCTGATTTTAAAAAAGCAGTAAGAGAAGCAAAAAGATCAGCAGTAAATAAATGTATCAACTCTAACAAAATTTGGCAACTAATACGAATGAACTGTGCGGCGAATAATCCAACCCTTTCAATTGACGATATGAAGGATTATTTGATGTGGATAAATAACCCAATAAACATCCCTCTCTCAAAAAGGCTAATTCCTTCTCCAATATGGGTAGGGGAAAAATCATCGGACCCAATTATCCCCTATGGCCATGAATTTAAGAAAATGGTATATTCAGTAAAGATAAAAGGCCCTAGTTACCCGTTAAATATAACTGACAGATTTATAAAACATCTTAGCATGAAAGGTCTAATCATGTTGCGGGCTCTATGTTTATCAGTAGTTAGAACCAAGACCTTTTCCAAGAGTTTAAAATATGCAAAGATAACCCCCATATTTAAGAAAGGAGACATGAAGGACTTAACCAACTATCGTCCAGTATCTGTTTTATCCCCATTGACAAAAATTATAGAGAAGGTTGTGTTCCACAGCCTCACAAAAGTACTTATGGGAAATAATCCCAGAACAGTAGCGGGGTAATAGACCAGGGCATAGAGTTCATTGGATTCCACTTAAAATCTATATGGAAGCCACTAAAGCTTACGATCAAGGAAAGAAGTTCATTATCGCACAAACCGACATCTCGAAAGCCTATGACACTATTTCACGACAACAACTTCTGAACGACTTAAAATCGTTGGGGGTATCAGACACTTATATGGCTTTAATTTTTTTATTTTATTTTATTTTATTTATTTTATTTATTTATTTAAAGAAAGTTTAATACAACTGTAACCCCTAGGTCAGGTATGGCCAAAGACCGACATGTGAGACCTAAGGGGATACAAAAAAATATTTACAATATAAAAAGTTAAAATGGTTAGTTTACTTAAGCCTAAATTAGATTAGATAATCATAATTTAACAAATAATTATCTTATATTAATATAGTACACTTTGCTAATTCTGGATGCTGTCAGAAAACAAAATGCAATATCTGTAAAACCTAAATTAGTAATTCAGGCTACTTTTGTTGGACATCACCCTAAAAAACTAATTAATTTCACCTGTCAAACTTAAGCTAAAACAATACTGAAATTAAACAATGAAATAAAATATTTAAGTCTGTTTAAATTATGTAATTGGTGGAGAATAATTCATTATGTAATTTTTTAAGCTGTTTCTAAACTTAGGAAGTATAGCTATCTCTCGGATTTCATGTGGTAACTCCGCCCATGTGTTAATACCAAGAATTGATAAGCAGTTATTACGATAATTTCTAGTGGTTTTTAGTAAATACATATTTCTGGACTGACGTGTAGGATAATTATGTGAGGTTCTTAAGTTCATAGAAGACAAGGGGGAGGGTGACAGTATTAATCTAGAGTTTAATGCTTTATAGACAAAGGTGCATATCTGTAATTTTATCAACTGATTAACTGTTAGCAACTTATAGGTTTTGAAGTAAGAAGATACTGAGGTACCTGTCGGCACATTTAGTAGCACTCGCATAAACCACTTTTGCAATCTCAAAATTCGTAGAAGGTTACCCGATGTTGTAAAGCCCCAAAACAGTATACCATAACATAAAGTGGATTGTATCCATGTGTGATACAAAAGTATTAAGATCTTACGAGGTAAATAATGTAGCTTTGAGATTAGTCCCATTTGGCAATTTAATTTAAACATTAGGGCTTCGATATGCTTATCCCAAGTTAAATTATGTTGTAATATTAGACCTAGGTATTTAAAGGAATCCACCTGGATTATTGACTTGCCATTATATAGAACTACAGGATTTTGAGGTACTAGTTTCTTATTCTTTTGGAAAAATATCATAAATTTAGTTTTTGAGGTATTAACTTTGATGTTATTTGATGCCGACCATGTGGCTAATTCTAATGACACCATATTCAAATGTGAGACGAGCTCCGCAGGATTCTTATGAGCGGTCAACAGTACTACGTCATCAGCGTACATAATGACCTTTGTATGTACAAATTTAGTGGGGAGATCATTTATAAAAAGGGCGAATAGAAGAGGTGACAGGATTGATCCCTGAGGTACTCCGTGATTTCTAGTAACTTGTGGTGACTCCATACTTTCATACCTCATGTAATATTTTCTATCGTACAAAAAACTTGAAAGCCAATTTAAAGGAGGACCATTTACGTGGTACTGAGTGCATAACTTCAGTAATAACCGTGGAATTGAAACAGAATCAAATGCCTTAACAAAATCCACAAACAGTCCTCCTACCAGTTTGTTTTCCGCCATTCCAGAAGTAATGAACTCAGTTAATTCGTAACAAGCTGTATCTGTGCTTTTACGCGGTATAAAACCATGCTGGCTTTGATGGATAAACCCATTATCAATAATAAATTGTAACAGTCGCTTGTGAAATAATTTTTCAAAAACTTTAGAAAAAATTGGCAACGATGAAATTGGTCTGTAATTTTTGTAGTGAGTAATGTCACCATTCTTATGTATTGGAGTGATTCGTGCTAACTTCAAAATAGGTGGATATTCTCCTGATAATAAAGTGGAGTTAAATATATTAGCGAGGGGTTCAGCTATCACCTGTTTAAGGGCAATTATAACATCAGACCTATACCCCAGTGGATCGAGGGATGGATTTGATTTGAGCCCAGAAATTGTACTGCTAACTTCTTCTGGTGTAGTAGGGATACCAAAAAAACTAGACGTAAAATTACCATAATTTAAATCAGATACCGGTTGTCGTGTTATATTACCATCATCAGCTTCTGGGAGCATCACTCTAAGGAATTCTGTTAGATCGTTTACGTTGGGAGTAGAGGCAGTATCAAAGGGGGTATTTCCACGCTTCCGCCCTTTTACCAAGGTCGTTAATAGGTTCCACTTATTTTTCACAGACTTAAGGTTACTAAATAGTTTCTCATAGTAAACTGATTTTATTTGGCGTATCTCCATCTTAACTAAGTTAAAATACTGTTTATATTTCTTAATTGAATCTGAAGTTGGATTTCTTCTGGATTTCAGATATAAAATGTTCTTGCGTTTTATCTTTAGAAGTAATTCAGATGTAATCCAAGGTCTGCCTATAGGAGTATTATTTGGGATATGCTTGTTATAATATGGTCTAGTAAAATATCTATTCCATCCCAAGTTAAAATGTGCGTTAAATCGGGTAAACAAATCCTCACTACTTAAAGAAGTCTCCAAAATATCCGACCAATCAGTTAATTCTAGGTAAGCCTTAAATGCAATAATCCGATTGTTGGTTATTATTCTTCGTAGATTTGTACTATACTAATCTAGAGTTACTTTAAATGAAGATTACTTTAAAGATAGAGTTAATGTTATTAACTATGATCCCCTTATAACACAACAGTCAAATCGTGGAATAGTTCAGGGTTCAGAGATTGGCCCTATGATGTTTGCTGTCGCCACTTCTTCGATCTATAGGTTGCAATTTAACTTAAACATCCTAAGTTATGTCGACGACAATTTTTGATTTAGCACCTATAATTCGTCAGATCAAGAAGTTACCGAAGATCTCAATCAGGATTTAACAGCTCTTTCGAATTGGTACTTAGAACGCGGTTTGAGTCTTAATAAAATTCTCATTTGTGCAAAAAACGAGAAAGTAAAGAACTCTTTGAAAATACTAGGAATAACTATCGACACGCATCTACGCTTTAATGAGATGATCGATAAAGTAATTACATCGTTATTACGAAAAAGCCATCTAGTTAAACGGATAAGAGCTTTTTCGACTGTGAAACAGTTGTGTCCATTTATCACCGCCACAATAATGCCTAAGCTAACTTATAGTGCCTTATTTTGGTCATCTTCTTCAGCAGTCAACATTAAACGAATAACTATAGCCTACAACCGTATAATACGGTAAGCTTTTAGACTTAAAAAATTAGATTCTGTCACTCGGATCTGTAATCGGTTTCATTTTCCGACAATCAAGACAATAATAAACAAACCCTAATTTCAGAACTAACTAATGTTATTCGTGATAAGAACCACCCGGCATCGTTTGTCCACGACTGGTTGCGACAGGGAGAAAATTTTCGACAAACTCGGCAATATTTATTCGAAGTTCCTCATTGTACTACCTCATTTATATCGAAACACTTTCCATATAACGCAATTAATATCTGGAATAACCTTCCGTTTGATTTAAGGAGCAAAATTAGACAATGCACCTCTCTAACGTGCAGCAACTCATGTGTCCATTTTTATCGCTGTTTGAAGGACTATTACAGTAACATACAGCAGTAAGGAGTTTTAAGTTGTGAGATCAAAGTATCGTGTGGGCCACAGGAAGTCCGGTTTCTTTTTATAAGTTTTATCTATTAATGTCGGAAGCGAAGTTTGACCTTCAACTTAAGTAGAGTCCTACAAGGATTTAATGGATATTGTATCTCTTTTTTATATTTTACTCCGGGGAGTGCTTCCAAAGAATAATAATAATAATAATATTAATAATAATATTAAGCTCATACAAATCAATCCTCAAACTAGAGAGGAAAATGAAAAACATAACATGCAAAAATCAATTGCATATACAATTAAAATCAAGCTCTTTAAATAAATAAAGGTTCCCAAATTTAAATTCCCAAAATGCTCAAAAATTACAAATAAATCCCACTAAGGATAATCATTAATTCTTACGGGAAAAAATTGTATGTAATTTAACAAAGGAAGGAATTAAAAATTTATTATGAGGGCAGCAAAATCTATAAATAAGACACTAGAATACAGTGTCACAGAATAGATCAGCAGTATCTTATTTTAAAGAAACAAACTACAAAAGTAGTCTGAAAGGCACAGTCAGCTGAATATAAAGATTACAGAAACTTCTATTGTGTGGCCAACACATCAGGGTTATGTAAATTATTGCCATATGCAATAAAATTGAAAGTAAGGTTTTCCAAAGAGGCCAAAAAAAAAAAGAAATACTGCCAGAAGCAGTATTGGGCAGGAAAATTTATTCAGAAATAAATGCAACTGTATACTAATTCATTTATCTGCACACTCATGTCTACTCAAAATAAATATAATCTTACAAGTAATAATAAACTTGAAAGAAGGACTGCATAAAATAAAAGCAATAAAAAGGGAAATTTAAAATTTAAAAAAATAGACTACTCCCTACTGTAAAAAGGCCAAGCCAAAAGTTACATAAACCTTTTAAAGGAACAAGAATCTGTTTAAACTAACCCCCCCCCCCTTAAAATATTGAATTGACAGATTTTGAACTCCAAAAGGCCAAAAGGGAGGAATAGAAAGTACAAGGGAAAAAACTTTCTGATGGTTTGGAGTGGAGAAATTCTCGATCTGCGGGCCAGCTTCCCGTCTCCCATTGGGCTTTCAACCGTGACAACTTGGTTGTCTTTAAGACACCTTGGGACAGCTTGGCTGTCCGTGGTGTCTGCGATAGCCCAATTGGTAGAGGCATCGGCCATGATAGTCGAGGTTCCTGGTTCGAATCCGGGTCGCAGAATTGAAAAATGAACAAAATCCTTGCCCCAATGGGGATCAGGCAGCACACAAAGGATCAATCATGAATGTGGCATCACTGGATGAACTGTTAATAAAGAAAACAACTGGAGAAGAGACGAATTGGCATTATGAGTGAAAATAGGACATTCCGCATAAAAACAACGATATTGCTGTTGTATCACATCATCCAACATCATCGATGTAAATTTCATGCAAATGACCAAATTGGTCTGTGTCACAGTCTGCAAAAAATTATGTCCATCCCGACTGAAGTAATAAAATGGAAAATTCTTACATGTCTTGATATTCTTTGAAATTGAAGAACTGAAAAGATGTGTATAAATTATCTTAGAAGCATTCCTATCTATTGCATAACTGATGTGGCCTGAAGGGATGTGGAGCCCCCCCCCCCCACATGTTTTCCCGGTAATGTTGTTTATTGTTATCGTCGTTAATTATTTACGTAATTGTTGTTAATTTGATCATCAATGGTAGCAAAGCTGTTGATTGTGACGCCATTGTGGAGAGGATTGTTTGGTTTGCCAGCATTTCCAATTGTAAATAAGCGCTAATTAATAGTAATATTGAAGACGAAAACTAAATTTGACAAATCTACAGACTAAGACCTTTCATTGAAGACCAAAATGAATATTAGAAGTGCATTTGTTTTCATCAACGATTTGTTTTCTAACAATAAAACTGCAGGTAAAATCCTTTTTTTTTTTATTTTATTTTTTATACTTTTGGCGCTTATAACAACTGAAGAAAAAATAAGGACAGGCACTTAAGAAGATAGACTCGAACCCTCAAGTTTCCCTACTGCAGGCAAGTGCCTTAATCAATTCCGGTGAAATAGTGAAAATTCTTTAGGTATATAAGCAGGGAAGAGGGAGGAGCTGATATACACTATATGATCACAAATATCCGGACACATGCACGTTTGCGCTCTAGCCACGATTTCATGGAAATCAATAGGGCGTTGCACATCCCTTTGCCCGAATCACAGCTTCCACCCTTCGGGGAAGACTTTCCACCAAATGTTGGTAGGTACTTTCCGGAATGTTCCTCCATTCCTCCCGAAGAGCGAGAATCAGTTCAGGTACAGAAGTTGGCCGATGTGATCTGGCCCCAAGCGTCTTTCCAATTCATCCCACAGACTCTCTATAGGATTGAGGTCGGGACTTTGTGCCGGCCAACCCATTTCTTCGACCCCTGAGTCCGCAAACCACTGCTGTACACGCCTCGCTTTGTGGCACGGAGCATTGTCGTGTTGGTAGAGAAATGGCCTGTTTCCGAAAAATTGCCACAACGTTGGAAGTGCACAGTTGTCCAAAACATTCAGATAACGGTCGGAGTTCATGATTCCTTGCACAGGAACGAGCTGGCCCAGTCCGTACCATGAAAATGAGCCCCACACCATGACTCCTCCTCCCCCAAACTTGACTGTGGGCTCTGTGCACTCAGGTAAGAAGCGTTCTCCAGGTATGCGCCAAACCCAAACTCGTCCATCGGATTGCTAGAGTGTGTAGCGAGATTCGTCTGTCCACATTACACGTTTCCATTGGTCCATTGTCCAGTTTCTGTGGGCTTTGCACCACTCCAGACGTCGCTTGGCGTTGACCCTGCTGATGTGGGGCTTGTGGGCAGCAGCACGGCCATGGAATCCCATCGTGTGCAGTTCCCGACGAATTGTCATGGTACTGGCATCATTTGCAGAGGCGTTTCGAAACTCTGTGGCAATTTTTTCCGCCGAGGACTTCCGGTTGCTGCGGGTGACACGACGAAGCACTCGACGGTCTCTGCCGGTAGTTTCTTGGGTCTACCGGTTCGTTGTTGAACTGTTGTTGATCCCCGGGTCTTCCATTTCATAATGACATCGCCTACTGTTGACTTGGGTATCTGAAGAAGGCTGGAAATGTCACGCACGGATTTGCCGCATAGGTGACTTCCAACGATGGTTCCACGTTGGAACTCACTGAGCTCTGCCGAACGACCCATTCTTGCCAGTGTCCAAGCAGAGTTGTGACTGAAGGTGTGGGAAGCTATTTAAATGATGTGCAAGTCATTATCATGTGACATTGGGCCAATCGATGATCTATGAGGGGTATCCGGATATTTTTGATCATATAATGTAAGCTGAATCCTTGACGTCGCTTTTGTTTTAGGTTTTCTTTGGATGTCGCGTTTTTAAAAAACGAAGGCGTGTTAACCTAAACCCTTTTACACGAGTTACTTTTAGATGGCCCCCAACCTTTATGTTTAATCCCATCGAAATCTGTGGAAGGTGTTTGTGTCCTCCCCATGTAAGTGGTGTTAACACCACAATATAATTAAAAATAATTACACTATTTCAAGGAAATAACTATTTAAAGAAAGTGTTATTGAAATTTTAGAATGTATGAAAAGTAGAAAAAAAAAATTGTCTCAATTGACCAAACGGCCAAGCCGTCATAAAAAAGAATTCATTAGTGTGTTTAGTACAAAATGGCGTCCATGTAATTAGTTATCGTATCTTCTTCTTCTTCTTTCACATATAGCCATTTAGACCCATTCAGCACAGGATCTTTAGCCTGATGATACGAAACTTACAAGAGCACTATTCGACTTTTTATTTCGTATTTTCGCCCAGGGGAACGGAGATAATATATTTTTAAGAAGATCCGTATTTATAAGATAGTGGCGTAGGGCATTTACTATTAACTTTTGTTTTCTTATTTGATTTTTTTCTAAGACTAGTAAAGTTTTTAGGTCGATTTCAGTGGGTTTCTTTATTATGAATTTTATTTCATCAAATAAGGCTTTTCTTTGTTCGTCTAACAGAGGGCATCTCAGTAGGACGTATTCTACCGTCTGTTCATCACCACATATACACTTATTATTGATTGAGATTCCCAGCTTGAATAAAAACGATTTAAAGACTACATGTCCGGATCTTAATCTAAAAATCATTGATTGGTCTATTTTAGCCAGTTTTAGAGTTTGTCTCTTAGTCGGAATTTCTGGGAGAAGACTTTTATAATGAGTGCCTTTATTTTCATTATACCACTCCGAGTTCCACATGCAGTGCACTTGTTTTTTTATTATTATTTTGATTGAGTCCAGAGATAAATTAACGGTCGCCTTGGTGCTGTTGTGATTTCTTGCACCATTTGCGAGAAGGTCCGCTTGTTTGTTTCCAAAAATACCCCTATGGCCAGGAATCCACATTAATCTAATTTAGACTTTTCAAGTTTAGTAAGGCCTCAATTTTCCTGAAGTTGATTTTTGTACCACTTATGTTTGTTTTTTTTTATATCGCCGTCAGGGTACTTTGGAATCAGTTAGGATTAGCCAATTTTTATGAGTTTGTTCCCTTGTCCACTCAAGTGCTAGTGCTATTGCAGCGACTTCAGTTTCGAAGGAACTGAAGACAGGATAACATCCTAAGGCTAGAGCATCATCTGGAGGAATGTAGATTCCTACGCCACCAGTATTTGTCTCTTGGTCAAAGGATCCATCCAATGTGTATATTGTTTTGTAATCCATATAATTTGAAAATACGCATTCGTTTATAAAGGTTGATGGGTTGCCGATTCCTACATTTGGCCACGGGGGGATTGAAATCATATCATTTGCGTCTGTAGAAGAAAATAAAAGAAAATGTATCGGATATATATTCGGTTGTTAACGTGAATCTCAGATAAAGGAGGGGAACTGAAACAAGACCAAGCTAACTCTTTCATGAAACCTGATTTAAGTGCTTCATTGATTATATCATTAATATGCGTTAAGTCTTTTTTCGAATGATTTCTGCAGTAGTTAGAAATAAATGACATAAATTTTTGTGTCCATCTTATATGTGGGGGAGGAAAACCTATGTCCACATACAAGGTGGAGATTGGAGAAGTCGATAATGCCCCTAAGGCTAGTCTTAGAGCACGTCTTTCGGATGCGATTAATTTTTTTGTTGAGTTCGGGGATGTTAAGACCAGAAAAGGGCCATATAGATCGGTCATTGACAGAATGAGGTATTGAATAAGTTGTTTCTGCATAAACCAAGGCGGATCCCATTTTGCCGCCATTATTCTTTTTAGCAAAGATAATTTTTTGTCCACTTTGTACTTGATCATTTGAGTGAAAGGAGTCCAATTTAATCTGCAGTTCATTATTACTCCAAGAAACTTATATTGTCGTCTGTAAGGTAAAGGTTCATCATTAAGGATCACTTGGAAGCTGTCAGGTCTTTTTTTTTTTCGTAAAGACAACCACGACTGATTTCTCAGCTGATATAGATAATTTGTGGATTTTACTCCATTTCGAGATTTGATCACAGATGCTTTGCATTTTTTGCTTCAGTATTGGTAATGAGCAATGGGACGTCCAAATCGCGATGTCATCGGCGTACACCGATAGTTCCGATTCTTCGTCTATGTCTAAATATTTATGGATGTCTCTGGTTAAAATTGTGAAAAGACTTTGGGCTAAGAATTGCACCATTTTGTTTGGTCCAAATTATGTTGTCTATTGTTTTTAGTCCAATTCTTCGGTTGTTGATGAATTGGCTTATCCAAGTTACGAATTTGTTGGGGATTTTTATTTCAATTAATTTCTTGATTAAGGTTTGATGGTCTACGGAATCATAAGCTTTGTTAATGTCTACAAAGATTGCGGAAACATACTTATTGTTTTCCCAGCTAGCATGGATATAATCAACTAATTTCATAATTGCCCATGTGGCCTGGAATCCCTTTCTAAAACCTAATATGTATTTTGGGAATTTGTTATTTGCTTCTAAATACATATTTAATCTATGATTAATCATTTTTTTCATAATTTTTACGATGTTGGAAGTTAGCGATATAGGTCGAAAATCTTTTGGCTGTTTTGGGAGTGGCACCTTTGGTATAGGAATGATTAATCCGTCTTTCCAGCTTTGCGGAATTTCTCCAGTATTCCAAGAATGGTTAAAAAATTCTAGTAGGAAATTTTTTAGGTACACAGATAGTTTTTTAACGCTTTCGTTTCTTATCAAGTCTGGTCCAGGCGTAGAATTTTTGGTGCTTTTGACGGCATTGATCAGTTCATCAATAGAGAAAGATATAGACCATACCTCCTGATCAGCATCTTCATTTACTAAGAATTCATTTAAATTCCAGTTGGTTGTTTTTATGATATATGGTCCCGAGTAGAACTGCAGTAATTTTTTGGCCGATTGAAAGGGGTCTAATGGGGAATTATTTAGATTTACCACAATGGGGACTTTTGGTTTAGGTTTGGCTGTTATACATCTCATGGTGGGCCATAATTTTGAGTTTGATGAGTTACGACACGAGGCAAGGAAAATTCTCCAATATTGTCTTTTTTTCCTTTTTATCAATTTATTAGTTGCAGCTTTCTCCTTTTTCACCTTATCTAAGCATATCTCGCATCTGCAGCTAAGGAAAGCGCGTTTTGCTTCTTGTCTTTTCCTAACGGCCTCCTTACATTAGTCATCCCACCATTCAGGTTTATTTATGTCATACTTAGAGTGGCTGTTATTGATTTGTATATTTTTGCAGTAATCTAGAATTTGAGGTATTTATCTTCTCTTTCGTTTGGTTTGTTTGAGTTGACTGATTGATTTGGGTACTGATCAGGGGAGAATTTCGTTTCATTATTTGTGTTGTTGTAGTTTTCTACTTTGCTTTTTTCTTTTTCTTTATTTCCTTTCTCGTACCTACAGATTGGAGGGCAGATGAATTTTTTGCTATTTTTATTTGTCAGGACTTTATTTTTGGGAAGAAACATTGATGATATTTTTTATGTTGTTAGGACACACGTGATTGGATAGTGGTCACTACCACCGGAGTCCTTGTTTCTTATACAAGTTATAGAGATTTCTAAGCAGTTTGATGTAATTGCAAAATTAAGGGTGGACGCATAGTAACGCAAGGATAACGATTCATAAGTATGCAAATGAGAAAAATGAATCTGTAATTGTAGGTCATCGATTAACTTCTTCAATCGGTAGCCATTAACATTATAATTTACACATCCCCATATTGGAGAGCGACTATTGAAGTCTCCTAAGATAATATAGGGTTTTTCCACCGTTGAAAAGCGCTGTCGATACTTTTGGGGGGAGAGTCCGTTTAATATATATATGATATAAATGTATCGATTCCCAATTAAAAAATAAAATTATGTGTGTTAATTCCATCCAGATGTTGTTCACGATCTCTGCCGCATAGTGTGGGATTTTGGGGGAGATTCCTAAAATCTGTCCAGTTTTGGGGTGATCGTTCAGGTTATTGTAGGTGATTTTCCTACTAAATTTAATGGAATCTTCCTTTGTACATTTGGCTTCACATATTGCTACTATGTCCGCATAATTTGATAATATTACAAATTCTTCCCAATTCTTTCTAACACCTCTAATGTTCCAGTGAGTAATTTTTATTTGTTGCATTTGATTCACTTGATTCATTTGGATAATTTTACTGATGGGTTGGGGGATGCGAGTTGTCCCACCAGCTCATAATTTCGTTTGATTGGTTTTCATTTAACATATTTAATTGGATAAGGGTTTTAGGTTGGTCTTTTAAAAAAGTACCTAGTAATATTTTGTTGTCTTCGTACTCCTGGGGGGGAGTAACATTTTAAGAAGTTCTTAACAATTGATAAGATCAATTTCAATAGGTGTATTGTTGATTGAGATTCTACAGTGTTCACTGCCTCTATTTCTGTCTCAGATTCTTTCCTTTTAGGCAGGGGTAAATAGTCTCTTCTTTGTATGATATTGGTTTTATGTACCTCTTTTGTGGTGGTTGACCTAGGTTCATCTTGTTGAGCTATATGATCTATAGATTGAATAGGGTGTACCATTATTTGGTTATCATGAAAATCGTGAAAGTCATTGATGTATGATCTTTTATTTCCGTATTTGGAATTTACGTATTTGGAGTTCACGTATTCTCTAGTTGAGAAGGGCTGGATTACAGGAGTGTCTTTTGTTATTTGTGCATACGATATATTGGGATTTATTGTTTTTGCATTTTCATAGTTAATTATGTTTATGGCCGCAGTTCTTGAAATTAATTTTGTTTTCATCAGTTCATTTGTTCTTTGTTCTTCAATGTATTTTTTGCAACCTTTATAATACGAAGAGTGTTCTTCACCACAATTTGCACATGTTGGGCGTGTGGCTGAACATGTTTCTCTTAAGTGATCCTTTGACAGACATCTTGAGCATAATTTGATTGAGATATATTTACTACCATGATGATTCAGGGAGTGGCAGGGAATATATTGTTCTATGGGGAATATTTGATGTTCGATCTTAATTTCTTTTGGAAGATTATAAGTTTTGAAATAGAGAATAACACGGCGATATTTTGCGTTTTCACAAGGAACGGTGAGTTTCTTTATTCTTGTAAGGTGAGGATGATTTATTGGGGATCCAATTATTTCCTTTTCAGTCAAGGAGTTATCTACGCCTAATATCATTCTCGAAGATGTACTCAAGGAGTTAGGCAAGTCATATTTTATTGTGAAAGGGCCTAAATCTTCATATTTTAATACTCTTTGTAATTGAGCCGAGTTTTTAAATTTTATTAGAAATCTCTTTGAGGAAAAGGTAGATGCATATAAAATATCACCAACAAGAGATGAAATGATCCTTTTAAGCAAGGTAAGCGAAACGTCCCTGGGAGAACGTTGAGTCGTCACGTCCATACCATGCTCATCAGAGTCATCCTCCACTCTAGACGGTAAAATTGAAGCTAATAGCCAAGGTTTGGCTAAAATATCTATATCCTCATTTTTTATTTTCTCTTTTGGAGAATTGCTGGAATTTGCAGCTAACGTGGATGTAGAGGTAGAGGGGGGTGAGTTACTTAAATCGTTGTTCACCTGTACAGGATTCGAATTATTTGGATTATTTCCGCTCATTTTATTGCATGAGCTGTCTTTATTAATATTAGCATTTTTAGCTTTGTTGATATCTTGGGATTCCGCGTCCTTATTAACTACTAGCAGAGGACTCGGCGTTGCCCGGGATAAACACGCTTATTACGCTTGTAGATAAACAGAACAACCTCAAAAAGCTAAGTTAAACCTCCAAATTGGTTAAATAATAACTCAAACACTACAATATAGAGCGAAGGGACTATCCATTCTGACAAAACTCCGAAAGACAGAAATTTACCTCTTCACTGAAAAAATCCATTCTAGATGATATACCGGGACTTGATTTACCAAAAAAAATTTTTTAAAGGCTCTCCAAGGATGCCTTCTAGTCTAAATAATTTTTTAATCACTTAATCTTATTTTAGATGCACACTTGATGTTGTTGCAATTTCCTTTCTTCTTTCGATGTCTTGAAGCAAAAATTGGCAATTCATCACTTTTGTAGTCTAGCGGTTGCTGATTCTTCTATTTACTTGCTCAATACAGCACGGAGCTAAAGGAGTGCTTCCTCTATCGTCTTTTACTCTTTCTCAATAGTCTGCTAACTCATTATCTCCAGTTACTGATCATTTTTAAAGATTTTCAAGAAACTGTTAAGTACTAAGAATATTCTTTTCTATGCATAACAGGAATTCTATGCATTGAATTCTATATTGCACAAACTTTGCCTTGCATCGTTGGTCATGAGACATATATTGTTGATCCTTGGATAGTGTTGGTGCGTTGCGTGTAGATACCATTCTTCATACCTATTGTTGCACAAACTTTTATTTGCATTGTTGGTCATGAGA
>JAHWFO010082787.1:245284-261955 GCA_023313115.1 Rhysida immarginata
CTGAAGAATATGTCACTAAATTTATTGTACATAATTTTGAAACACCCTGTATACAGCAGCTTAGCAGAGAGAAAGAAAGATTGTCTAGGGGGAAGTGAAGGGAACCAATGGGAAGCCTGGAAATGAAATAGAAGACGTGCTGGGATAGGGAAAGAGGACAAATGGGACATGATAAAAATGCGATAGGATAACACACATGAATCAAAAGTGATAGGAAACAAAATAAATAATTAAAAAGGAATCAAATTCATAACGTCAGCTTTTTTTCATGGTCTTAGTACCCTGTGTTTAATTTTTATTATTTTTATTCCAGGGTTCTTGTGTCTCGTTGTTCTACATACATGATTTTTTTTCTTTTCAACGTAAACAAAAATGTACATCCGATATAAATTTCTTTAAGAATAAATTAAGCCTAATAATTATAGTACTGCTCATTTCCACCAAAAAATAAAAATAAAACAAAAAAAAAAAAAAAAAAAAAAAAAAAAAAAAAAAAAAAAAAAAAAAACAAACAAACTATATATATTTGGAGAAGGGAGGGGAACACAAATAACGATCAATTTGTAAATTAAATATATTATTTTTATTAAAATAAAAAGAAAATTATTCACACTACAATATAAACATGACAAAATAAAAGAATGCTTTCGGTAAAGTCTGAATTTGGTTTTATTGCTCATTTTATTTAGATTTCCATGTTATCTTTGCTATCAATGTCATTGTCTTCTTCCTCCTCCTCCTCGTCGTCATCATCATCATCTTCACTAGTTACGTCTGGATCATTGATTTGTTCATTGCATTTTTCACATGTGCACGTAAATAAGTAGTTCTCTCTGTAAATAAATGCCTCAGTTTAATTAAAGTTACAAAACACATTACAGGGAGTATGGATTTTTTCAAAAAGATCAGAAATATTTACCTTAACAGTTTTATTCGACTGTGTCTACTCCTGTTCCGATTACATTCATCCAAGTAACTGACACAAATTTCCTTTAAAAATAAGAGGGGGGGGGGGGGGAAGAGTTAAAAATTAAAAATAATAAATTTATTTTCTTTTCATAATGCAACATGAAAGAAAGGCAATTCAATGTGTCAAATGGATCACTAAGGCTGGCACTACATCACAGATGTTCTTTGCTAGGATACTAGTAAAAAACAATGAAGATATCTTAACAACTGTAAGGTGGCCTAAAGGCTTGATAGTTCGACCGTTTGTAGGCCGTAATCCAACAATGGCTAAACTTACAGTTCAGAATCTAAAACTGAATTTTATTATTTTTATTTGGCACTAAAGCAATAGTCTTAACTTATAAACCTCGATGTATCAGAGTATGCTGAAAAGTAATGCCTCCCAATATTTTTTTTATTTGTAAATGGGTATACTTATTTGAGAAAACAAAATTAGAACTTTCTACAATTTTACTAACTACAGATTTATTTTCCACATAATTACTCTAGTGACAAATAATGCTCGGATCACAGAGCTGGCAAGGCGGCAAAGCGGCACCAGTTGACGCATGCGCACTACGCCCAAGGCCAACTAGAAATAGGTCAAGTCAAGTGCCGCGGCCGGCAATAAAGCCAGGCGGCAAAGTTGAAATTTGTTCAACTTTTGCCGGTTGCCGCTCTCAGCGAGGTTAAGCTCATCCAATCACGTTCGACTACTGGAGCACGTGATCAAAAGAATGATGGCGGATCACAATTTTATAGTGAAATAGAATAAAGAGAATGCACTTTATTTTGTAAATGTGAAATTATAAATTGTATTGTCCTTCAGCTTTTTACATCGTTAAATAGATACGTTCGGTTAAATTTTAATTAGATAATTCAGTTGGAAATTAGCAAGTTTTAGAACAGAAACGTGAACACGAATTTGGTTTTCGATCGCTTCGATTGAAAATATTGCCGATCGATGTTGGCGACAATCAATTTTAAAAATAATCTTGAAGACTTTTTATAAATACGAGAAAATATGCACGCTGAACAAATATAAATAAAAACTGCTGTGATTACTTCGGCTGCACTGTGCTGTGGTCGTAAGCAGCTGAGTGCGGCGCAGGGCGGTGAGAAAAGGACTGCATGGTGGAACGGTGAAGTCCAAGAAGCTGTCAAGGCAAAGAAGGAAGCCTATTTGCTATGACTTGCAAATAAGTAAACTTCGAGTCGAGCACGGTACACTGAGATGCGAAAAGCAGCAGCAAAGACAGTATCAACAGCTAAAGCCAAGGCCTGGAAGAAATTCGGGGAGAAATTGGAGGCAGACTATGGTTTGGCAAACAAGGTATTCTGGCAGACTGTGCACCGCCTCCGTGGAAAGAAGTCTCTTTCATCACAAACTATTAAGAGTTCAGATGGGAGGCTTCCGAAAACGGAGGAGAGCGTGTTGCATAGGTGGAAGGAATACTTTGCATCTCTTCTTAATCCGGTGACAGCAACAACTGAGGCACATGAGGTGCACCTTGGAGCAGAGAGTAGGCACGGTAGTATCACTGAAGCAGAAGTCAGATGGGCAATTAAGTCCCTGAAGACTGGCAAAGATGCAGGTGATGATGAAATCCGGTCCGAGATTTAAAAGGCCTTAAATCAGGATGGTATCCTGTGGCTGACTCGAGTGTGTCAGGTTGCTTGGATATCTGGACAGGCCCCTAAGCAATGGCAGACAGGAATTGTGATCCCTATCTTCAAAAAGGGAGATCAGAGAGATTGCAACAACTATCGAGGCATCTCTTTGCTCAGCATTCCTGGGAAAGTGTGTACGCTAAGTGTCTGGAGAAGAGAAGTCGGAAAATAGTCGACTCCAAACTGTTGGGGGAGCAGTGTGGTTTCTGACCTGGCCGAAGCACGGCGGATCACATCTTTGCTCTAAGGCAAATCTTTGAGAAATCCTGGGAGTATGCAAAAGAGGTCTACTCTTGCTTTGTAGACCTCGAAAAAGCATATGACAGAGTTCCTCGGGAGAAGCTCTGACAAGTGATGCAAGAGTATGGAGTGGATGGGCAATTACTGGTTGCTATCATGTCTCTATACAAAAGCTCTGAGATGTGTGTCCGGATAAATGGCATTAAGTCAAGACCGTTCACCGTGGGTGTTGGACTCCGCCAGGGGTGCGTACTGTTGTTAATTATCTTTATGAACTGGATAGACAGGGGTAGCCGAGGCGATGAGCGCGTTTGTGTGGGTGACTGCCTGATGGAGAGGTTGCTCTTTGCTGACGACCTTGTCCTCCTTGGGTCTTCTCGCACGAACCTTCAGCATGCACTAGACCAGTTTGCAGCCAAATGTGAAGAAGCTGGGATGAAGATCAGTGTGGCTAAAACTGAGGTTCTGGTCCTTTCAAGACAGCCTGCTCAGTGCACTCTCCATGTTAGGGGAGCCTCATTGAGACAGGTGGAGAAATTAAAGTATCTCGGGATTGCATTCACGAGTGATGGACTGCAGGAGAAAGAATTGGATGCTCGGATCGGTGCAGCAAGCTGTGTCAGACGCGAACTGTGGCGATCCGTGGTAACAAAACGCGAGCTGGGTAACAAAACCAAGCTCTCCGTCTTCAAATCTAGCTTTGTCCCCATTCTCACCTATGGTCATGAGGCTTGGGTAATGACCGGAAGAGTGCGATCGCAGGTACAAGCAGCCGAAATGAGATTTCCGAGAGGTGTGGCAGGTATTACCCTACTAGATAGATTGCACAGCAGCACAATAAGGAAGTCTTTAGGTGTTGAGCCGCTACTTCTCCGCATTGAGAGATCTCAGTTGCGCTGGTATGGCCACGTGATACGGATGCCACAAACTGGTCTTCCTAGGTAGTTATTTTCCAAGTCGGTGGGTAAGAGACTAAGGGGTCGGCCTAGAACCAGGTGGCTAGACTACATGGAGAATCTGGGTTCGAGTTGCTTGGGTATTACCAGGGGAGGACATGCACCTGATGGTGGAGGATCGCGATCGTTGGAGATCCTTCATAGGGCTGCTGCCCCCACGACCCTAACGGATAAGCGGGTTTGAAAAGTAAGTAAGTAAGTAAAAGCTAGAGTTTATTTGTATATTCTGTTTTGTTATGTTTTAATTATGCTTTCTCAGCGACATATGACACAGTTGAACTTCTTTATAACGAACTCTGATATAAAAAAAAATAAACGAAACAATTCGGAATTCTCAACTGTGCCAATTGGCCTTTCAACAGTGATATAATAAATTCCGAATTGTGTCAGATATAGCAAATTTCGGATACTACAAATTTCTATGAACCGTGAACTTCGTCCAAAGTTTTACTGCAATAACTTAAGATCGAAACGATGCCGCCATTATATAATTTCTCTTCCCTTGCCGCTTCTCTCGTGCCGGCGGAGAGGGAGGCAAGAGGGGGAGAGGCAGAAAAAGACGCTTCGCTGCCTTGCCGGTCCAATGTGAATGGGGCATAAGTTTCTCCCAACAGTTGACCAGTTTCTTAATAAGTTACTGTAAACAGTTTCATTTTGACTGTGAAACCATAGACTCACTTTAGCACTATTTACACTGCATCATCAAAGTGATGCCCTCTCAGGTGTTTTTTTTTCTTCAAGTTTTGGGATAGTGCCAATTCCCATGAATATCCCAGAAGACTATAAGCATAAGTTTGCCTGCTGATAGCACAGCCTGAACATTTGGCACATGTGATCCTTCGTGGCTAATGTTCTTAATGGAGAAGCAACTGGTTGGCTAACGTCCAATGTCTTCTGTTTCATGTCAGAAAGGAGCATTCGCGAGACCCATCATGTAAAAGTTTCTGGAACCCCAATTCTGCAATTATTGGCTGCACATGTTCCCTATTAACAGCCGTTCCAGGATTATGCGACAATTTGTTCTAATGAGTTCACTGACGCGATTCTGATGAGCATCATCAGTTGCAGTATGTAGCCCTCCACTTAGTTGTTTGTCACACAAATTGAAAGTTGCACAAGGTTCATGGAGAACATAAGAAGATCAACATCACACAGCAATGATGTTGACACACTGATGGTCATAAACAGCCTTCAATCTCTGATGAATGTCTATTGGTGGAATGTTTTCTCCAGTTAAAAATTCTATTGCAGTATGCTCCTTCATGCATGCCAACTCTGTGCTTTTACACACCACCATTTTTTTTTATTTTTTATTTTTTTTTTTACTAAAATTCAGATGTATAAAACTTGGATCAGTGAACTGAGCAGAATGTGTGATAGCTGGAGCTGGTGCTCCGAACTATATTGACAGTAACACAAAAAATTAGAAGGTATCACTTTTCAGCATGCCCTCTTATATACACATCCTAAAGTTATGGCGCCTGTTTCAGTATTACTTACTCTTTGTGCACATGGTCTCCTGTGCATTATTTCAACTTATGATTCATCAGATTGGTATTAAAGACAATTAGCCTTGCATCTCTTTGTATTTGGTGGTTTGTCTTTGTGATTAAATTTATGTGAAAGTGTTTACAGTATAACTTTTAGTGCTTTCTTGTGATTAAAATACATGTACTGCTAATCTCTATCACATAGCCTCAATTCATACACAAAAAGTTATCTAGCCTGATATCTACAAAACCTTCATCCTTTATAAAATTTTTGGATATAACCCCATATATTATTTCTCATGTCAACACCCCTTTTTCTCAGCACATAAAAATGCACAATGATGATTGAGGTATCAAACGAAAGGTTTTTGAACAGGCTTCTGACTCACATTTTGTTAAAACATGTATCATTAAAAATTTTGAATATCATTAATTAAACAAAATTTTGTGGCTGTCTTTCAATCTTTGTGGGGCAACAATGAAATAATATCTCTTCCAACAAACCACTAGCACATGCTCTCCATTGTCTACAGACAGCTACTATAGCAAGCAAACAAAATTATATAGGGCAAGTAAAATGATGGCCCTGATTTCAGACATTTATTCTGTGTGTCTAATGAACTTATCGTAATGTGAGATACTTTCATAGTTTAGTTTCCACGCAGCGATCCTTCTGTGTGCTTGAACCGGTGTGATTTCTTCCTGTGGGGGGTTTGTAAAGGATCATGTGTATGTACGACACTGCCAACAACAATGGATGACCTGCATGCCCGCATCACTGCAGCCGTTGCTGCTATTGACCGTGATATGCTACAAAAGATTTGGCAGGAGACAGACTATCGGCTTGATGTGTATCTGGTTACGCAAGGCGCTCACAGAGAACACACGTGATGTGATGTAATGTGTTGGAAATAAACTTTGAACGTTTACCTTTCGTAGCACATGTCTCACAACACCATATGTTCATTAGATTTCACAGAGTAAACTTCTGAAATCGGGTCCATCATTTCGCTGTAGATTAGCTGTTATAAGTCACCCCAAAGGTAAAATTAAAGGATTTGAAGAGCAAAAGAGTCCAAGCAATGGGACCTCCATGACCAATACATCTATTAAGATAGTGCATAGCTTATAGCTTATGAGGTCTGCTGATATAAATCATTTAGATTTTTTACCTTTGGAGCCATGTAAGCAGGTAGTCTATAGTGTTGACATCAATACTTGTGAACATACTCCAACGTATAATTGATGCAGCCAATCAAATTCGCAATAACGGTGCCATAGTTTGTGTTTATAATTCAATGATTTGTAGGCTCAAGGAGCACATTTTGATCACTTGTTATACCAAATCGTATACTGTACTCTCTTAAGAGTGGTTCCCAGAAGCACAAATCAAGAGAGCAGAAACCAGAGTGTATTTTTTTCTGCGTTTTTTACTTTCTGTTCCTGGAGGTGTCCCACATGGCAGAAACTCAAAGTGACAAGATAACAGTAGTCTGCTACCCAAATGTCTTCGTTTATTGTAATTTGGCATTTTTGCATGTTGCTATTGCATTGCACCAAAGCTGTTGATCAATCTAAACGGTCGGCTTTCAACTGTACACAGCTCGTTCATTCTCATCAATCATCATATCGAATTTTTGTATTCGGTTGCTGTTTATTCAATTTAATTTGATTAAATTAGCGCTTCCATATCAATTTTCTTTCTCAGCTTCTTCATTTTCATGAGCTGAGCATCCGATAATTTTATTGTGTGTAAGAGAGAGAACGTCACTGTGAAATCAATACAGATCATTTTCTATTGGCTGAACAACCAATTTCTGCAGTCAGGCAGAAGAGACGAAAGCAGGAAGTGATATCAAACATTTTTACTGCTTTGTGGTTTTGTCATTATTTTTACGCATGTGGGAACCAAACTTTGGGCTTTTAAGTTAAAACCTACTCTAAATCAAGGGTATTGATGTATTTAAACAGAAAGGATGAACATAAGAAATTACAAGGTGCACTAAAAAGCAATGAGATTGGCAACACTGAGTGAACATAAAACACTACAGTTTCACATGGCAGTGAGAGTAATCTCTAACATAACTCTGAAGTAGTGTGAACTTGTTTCAGTTGCTACACGATTGTTGAGAGTGCCTGAAGTGAGGTACATTACGAAAATGGATCAGCAAAATTTTGAGCAACATAGTATAAGGGTCGTACAAATGAAAACTAAAATTTGTGTTGGGTAAAAAAAAGAAAAAAAAAAAAAAGACGACGTGTAGAATCTTAAGTTTTTGTTTTCAACAACTGCGAAACCCCACATGCAAATTGAACAATAGGTTGCAAGTGTTGCATCATGTGAGAAAAAACGATAGCGCGCTCTTCGAAGCTCTGCGAATGATTGCTTCGTCCAAACAACAAAATGGAGTCAACAAAACAGGAACAGAGAGCAGTTATTCGTTTTTTGCCATGTGAAGGAGTTTCAGTTTCTCAAATTCATCTGATTTTACTGGACTTTCTTGAAAAAGGCACCACAGTTAACGCAGCACAATATGGGGAAACATTGAAGGCACTGCGCGCAGCCATCAAATGCAAGCGTCCTGGACTTCTTACAGAAGGAGTGCTTCTTCTCCACGACAACGTGCATCTTCACACCTTGAAAGCAACGGTAGACCTCATCAAAAAGTTCAACTGGGAAGCAATGCAGCATCCACATTACAGCCCTGACTTATCCCCATGTGACTTTCACGTGTTTGGGGATCTCAAGAAACATCTGAAAGGTTGCAGGTTTCAGTTGGACAATGATGTGAAGGAAGAGGTTTTGGAATGGCTCCACACGCAACAAAAAACTTCTTCCATAAAGGAATTACATGCCTTGTTACAGTGGCATAAATGCCTTAATGCATTTGGAGAATATTTTTAAATTCCTTGTATAAAATTTGGATAAAATAAAAAATTTTCGTTTTCATTTGTACGACCCTTATACTGTCAAATTTTGTGTAAAGCTTGGAGAATCTGCTACTATAGCTTAGAGTGCAAGTGTTTAGGTAGCACAAGGCCTTTTTAAAGAGCCAAGTAGCAGTGGAAGACGGATCTCATGTGAGAAGACTTCAAATTTTAAAAACGGACATCAAAGTGGAAAGAGTGAGGATGTCAAACTGTAGATTGCGGTTCAGGATAATCAGTAATGAGTTCAATTTGAGGTGGTTTACAGTCCATCATATTTTAACCACTGCACGACAACACCGTATGTCACACAGCAATCTTCATCATTGAATTTTTGGTGAATAAAGCATTCCTATGATTCCTCAGTACCCCTATTCACTGGATCTGGGCCCATGCGACTTCTTTTTTATTTCCTCAGATGAAAAACCACATGAAAGGGCACCATTTTAGTACTCTGAATAATATCAAGAAGAATATAACCAATGAGTTGAAGGCATTCCAGCAGAAGTCTACCAAGACTGCTACGAACAATGGAAAAACCACCTCCATCTGCGTGTTGCTACCCAAGGGAACTACTTTGAAGGGGATAACCTTGATTTGTAAAAAGAATAAAATTAATGTTTAAAAAAATCATTCTCATTACTTTTCTAGTGAACCTCGTATAATTTAAGAAAAAAGAGGGGAAAAAGAATGATAATATTTTTGGTAGATATTTCATCAGTGAAGGTTACACAGGGTGGAAATATGGATTAAAACTTTCAAGTTCATAAAAAATTTCTATTTCATCCCAAATTTACGATTGCATGAATTAGCACACAAACTCCTAGAGATTCATAAAAGTGTGCAGGTGCAGGGTTATTCACAATGATTCATGTGAACATATATGAACTAGGTACACAATATGTAACAGGTCATTTCAGTTTTACAAGTTCACCACTATTTGCGATCTGTTGGGAGAGATAGTAGTGAAGTCAAACTACAAAGATGGTAGTCAGAAATCATAATGACTGGTCATTCCTAATCTGTACTGAATGTATATTGGCTATTTTCCCAAAAGACGATTTTCACATCATCTTTGATGTATGTGTGCAAGCGGTAGCACCATGATTTGAGGGCATGAAAATATGCCGAAGGTGATAGAAACCACATTTTTCCCGCATGGACAACATGGATGCTAAGAAAGTTTTATGGAACGAAACGCTACTTTTGGAAATCAATCTGAGAATCTCTTAATTTAAAATCCGGTTGACTTTAACCCCGACCTCGTATTGTGGTCTGTGATTGGTCGGGAGCTGTTCGGTTCTGACTTCACCTGCAAAATCCACCTTCTTGTTGCATCAATATGTAGTTCCTCAGTAAACTATGAGAAAGTAATTGTATTGTTCTTTCAAACAAACCAATTGCTATTACAATGAAATCAATGGCATATTTCATTCACGAAAATGCTTTTAATTACATTTCATTAAATTAATTTTGCACATGCACACTGAATTCATTCACACTTCCTGCGAGCACTTCATATGTTTTAATTATTTTAGTTTTTTCCAGGTTTTTTTTTTTAATTTATAGTTTAATATTAAAATAATACAGGTGAAGTCATTCTGCTGACGAAAGGTTGTGTGAAAAGGATATATCGATATATCGGGCAGGGCTCAAGTTTTTTGTATCAGGACGCGTTGTTAACTGCCCCAACAAATCACATGATTACAGCGACCAATCACAGAGCACAATACGCGGTCGGGGTTAAAGTCGACCAAACTTTAGAGGATATCATCTTAAATAATGTCATCCAACAACAAATGACAACAAAATCAAATAAAAGAATCAAGTTATCTCTTAGACGAAGAATATGTGAAAGATGTTAAAATAAGGGTTGTCCAGGAAGTAGGACGTCAAATATGCATAAGCAATTTCAATATGTACATACCTTGTGACGATTTCGCGACTAAACTCTTATTAAAGAGTAGTTCACAATACGCTACAACACATATATTCACATCGGTAGAAGTAGTGGTTTTAAAATGGCATGACAAGAAAACGAACTGTTCGCATACGTATTATTCACTACTACGAAAATGTTGCTAGCCAAGATAAATCCGCTACGGCTATCCATTTTATGGCTGAAGGAAAATTGCGGCAAACAACTTACAAAATCATTAGAAGGTATGAAGTGACTGGAGAAGCAAACTACAGAAATTTACACGGCTGCCTTGCATCAAAATCGACAGCAAAGAACAAAGGTAAGGTTGAGAAGATCTTCAGGAAGACTCCTGGCATTTCAGTTCGTCAGGCACCCAAGAAATTAGATCTTTCGAAATCGAAGTTAGTAATATCAAAGTTCACAAGCTTGGGATGAAGGCTCACCCAAAACAAAATGCTCCAAAATATACTGGGAACCAAAAACGGAGGCCAAAAACCGGGTGCCGAAAAATCAACAAAAAAGGCAGTGGAAAAATTCTTGTCATAGACAATGAAACATATGTTCCTCAAGATCTGTCCGATGTCTCTGAGAAGAAGTTTTATCATGCCGCGAACCCTAACAAAGTTCCTTATGAAGAAAAAGTGAAGTTTATGAAAAAAACATCTCGTCTGGCAAGCCACTGACGAAAATGGAAACGTGTCAGATCTGTTTTACTATAAAGGCACTATTAACACCCAGAAGTATTTTGAGGAGTGCATTAAAAAGAGATTGATTCCCTTTATGCTCCAGCATCACGCACTGGACGATATTTTGTTCTGGCCAGACATGGCGACCGCACATTATGATCGTTCTATTACGGATTGCCTGACGTCTCAAAACATCAACTTCGTGTCCAATAAGGATAATGCACCAAACATTCCCCAGGCTCACGGAATCAAGCGTTTTTGGGCATTATGCAAGAACAAGTATGCCAAGCGACCAAATCCACCAAAGGTTTCTGGCAAATCTGGACTAAACTCTCAAAAGAGGTGGGGAAATCATACGGAAAAGCCATCATGGATGCACCATGGAAAAACCTGATAAAAATTGGATTTAAAGGCATTTTGTAATTTTTTTTTTTTGTTTGAAAACTGTTTACATGATACTTTACTGTACTGCTATGCACAAATAAACTTGTTTCGTTTTGCATTTGGACAGGTATAACATATTTTGCTCGGACGCAAATTTGACGCCCTACTTCTTGGACAACCCTTAATGCATCTTAAGGGAAATAATTTCGTTCTAAAATTAGATTAAGTCCATCTCGAAAACCTGGTTACTCTGTAGTGTGCATCTTGCTCATGCACAGGGCGAATGCTTTGCTGGGCAAATTAAATGCTACCGATATTTACAATGTACAACCTCTAAAGTCCAATAAAAAATGCTTTAATGTTCAAGAAAGTTGTTAGTACGATGAAATAAACCTAGCCAAATACAAATTAACTGTTTGAATATTCAGATTATATTTTTGTATATCAGAGTGATTGTAGGAGTTCCATTTCTTTATTTGCAGGCTAAGTATAAACTGTCATGACATTGATACAGTTTTAGAATTGCATTACAAAGCAGCATATCTAACTGAAATCCCTGAACAGATGCACTAGCATTTCTAAAATGTTATTGTCTTATCAGTCTCTTATAATCTTTTTCATAAAAAAAGACCGTTGATCTTTCTTTGGGTCAGAGTGGAAACCAATTAGATGCAAGAACTGGTTATTCATTACTTCCTCCTGATACTTCAAAAGAATCAGGAGACGTTAGAGAGAGATCTAATGCTTAATGTTTTAATGCTAATCCTAATTGTTTGTAAACTTCCACATCGTGATATTTTTTTATGTAAACAAATTGGCAAGAGTTTGCAAATATTACTTTGGTCATTTAATTTTAATTCTAAAGTGCGAGAGTGTGGAGCAATGAACGGAGTAACTAAGCGATTAGTAGTAAATTCTGATTGGTTCATTTCGTTGGTCTTCTTTTATGAAAAAATGTATAGGAATCCAATCAAATAACGATGGAAATGCTTCAGGTTTCAAATATACTTTGTGGGAGTGCAAAAGAAGGCAAAAATCACAATGTATAAAATGAGCAGAGCCAACAATGCTCGCCTATGTCACTTTAAACTTTGGCCCACCATCTCTCTTAATTTTGTCTGTTCACTGTTTTCTAAGTTTGCCTGACTTGGGAAAACTGTACCCAGTGATTCTAGCTGATGATTTTTGTCCAAAATTCATTCTGGAACACTACAAGTGCTGTTGAAGAGAAGGGAGCTGGTGACCGGAAATCTCCTTCAGACGCTTATTTTTTTCTCAACAGGTGGCAAAGCTAATTGCTGAAACTGGTCTATTAAACAAAGCATCAACAACCATATCTTCCGGCAAGGTGGCGTTCCACACAAATGAATTATTCCCTCGCCACTAAATTGCTCATAGTGAGCCTGATGATTTGGTGCTATACAGCTGTTCTCAAAATCTCCATGTACTGGGTGATCCAAAAGTAAGAGAAAAAGTTAAATTTAATATTTCGAAAACTATAGACATAGTTTTCACAGAAGTAATTACATAATCATACGATCGGATATGGCCATATAGCAGGACTGGATAAACAGGCGGCTAGCAACGTTTGGAGGAGGCAGTGGTAGGGGCTCATTTTCATGGTTTGGATTGGGACAACTGGTTCCCATAGCAGGGACAATTTCATATTCTAAGAAAAAAAGGTAAAATTTATCTGTAGAAATATTAAACCACCACTTTCAAATAAACCTTATAAACCACCACTTTCAAAAAAACAAAACAAAAAAAAACCTTATAAACAAATACTGCAGGTAAATGTAGATAATATTTTTTGATGTTACCTTTAAATCGCATGAGATATTTATTATAGATCAAACATGGCTTATACGACCAAAAAACACTGAAATAAGAGAAAAGGTATTGCTTTTAGGCACTACGGTAATTTATTGAGAGCCGACGTATTTCGGTGTAAAACCAACCACACATTGTCTCTCAATAAAATATCATAGTGTTTTTACTAGGCCCTTTCTCTCATTTCAGTTTTATTATAAATAAAAAAAAAATTGGTTTTTATTCTTTAATTATAAAATTTTTAAACAATAGACAGTCAATCACCCAACTCACTTCGTCAACTTCAATATTTTTCACAGCTATCATAACTAAGTTGAAATTGTTGTCAGGAAAACTGGGCTCTGCATTGGGTATACAACTGTGATTACCTACAGGTATAAAATAGCTGAATAACTTTTTTTTTCCTGTAACATATTTGAAACTATGAGGGTCATACTGAAAGTCCTGAGCAACAATTTTTTTACAAATCAGAATTTATTAATACAGTGGACGCCGCTTAATGTGATCACTTTGGGACCAAGCCAAAGTGATAACAATATCCGACTGATAACAATAGCCAAAATTGAATAGAGATGCAGCAGAAGAAAAAAATCCAAAATTATTGTGTTTATTATTGTTATTACATGTGTTTTCTTATGATTGTGTAGTACAATAGGTATAAAGTACTTTAATTGTAATGTAAGTACACATACTTTAATGAAAAATCTTTTAATTTTGGTTTAGAAAATCATCTATCTTCATTTGTTTAGTACATTTTGTTTTGGAGATGGTCATTCATGAATTATATCTCTAATATCGTAATCTTCTCTTTTAAGCTCAAGTCTTTCAGTTTTTTTTCCAGACTCCATTACACAGTACAGTACAGTCCAGTGTGTACTTGCAGCAAAGCGAAAAAGGTTGAGGAAAGCAACAAACTGTGGATTCACAAGCACGCTACAGCTGTACAGTAGTTGCTGTCACGTGGACAGCGCATGCGAACGGTAGAATAAAAACCAAACCCTTTTTTCACACGGGAATATTTTCAACCAGGAAGTGAACAAGGATGAAATACATGGGAAATAGTCAGACTCGTTTATAAAATGATAACAATAAATGGAGTAGTGATCACATTAAACGATGATTTTAACATGATCATGTATTAAGGCAGTTGGGAATTCTTGATTCGATAACATTAAACGAATGACAACATTAACCGTGATCACATTAAACTGCGCCCACTGTATACAGAAAGCAATTCACGAACCAACTGACCTACAGATGACATCACTGCTAACATTGAAAACCAGTAATAAAATGGCTGCCGATGTTCTTCAATGTAAAATGTTACAGTGTAAATAGATAACTTGTAAATTCCAAACTTAAATTAAAACCAGAAAAAGTGGGTGTTATTTTTGTGAGAAATGAATGGAATAATTTTTTTTGGCTGGTGAAAAAATTTGATGTGTTTCTGTCAGCGAAATAATTCTCAGAGCCAAACATATTTCAGGCGGTGAACTGAATGCTTGAAATTCAAATGGAGTATATGAAATACGGAACATACAGTATATTGAATTGTGTCTCAAAAATATGAGAATTATGCCTTGGAGCACCTCGGTCAGCTGTATTTTCCCCACTGTTCTACTATTGCAAAGGAATTTTAAGCTTGCAGAACAGTGGGGAAATGTGTGCAGAGAAATGGAGAATAGGTTGAAAAGTGAAGAAAAGTTTTTAGATTAAGACGATATACTTGTCTTTTAAAAATACAATCAAACCTTGTTATTATGAAGCCGGTTAATACACAATTTTCTTTGGTCCTGGTCCCATGTATAACATTCCTATATTAATACGAAATTGTTCTTTAATAAGAAAATTTTTTTTTACCCAAGTCCAGATACACTATATGATCAAAAATATCCGGACACCCCTCACAGATCATCGATTGGCCCAATGTCACATGATAATGACTTGCACATCATTTAAATAGCTTCCCACACCTTCAGACACAACCCTGCTTGGACATTGGCAAGAATGGGTCGTTCGGCAGAGCTCAGTGAGTTCCAACGTGGAACCATCGTTGGATGTCACCTATGCGGCAAGTCCGTGCGTGACATTTCCAGCCTTCTTCAGATACCCAAGTCAACAGTAGGCAATGTCCTTATGAAATGGAAGACCCGGGGATCAACAACAGTTCAAAAACGAACCGGTAGACCCAAGAAACTAACGGACAGAGACCGTCGAGTGCTTCGTCGTGTCACCCGCAGCAACGGAAGTCCTCGGCGGAAAAAATTGCCACAGAGTTTCGAAACGCCTCTGCAAATGATGCCAGTACCATGACAATTCGTCGGGAACTGCACACGATGGGATTCCATGGCCGTGCTGCTGCCCACAAGCCCCATATCAGCAGGGTCGACGCCAAGCGACGTCTGGAGTGGTGCAAAGTCCACAGAAATTGGACAATGGACCAATGGAAACGTGTAATGTGGACAGACGAATCTCGCTACACACTCTGGCAATCCGATGGACGAGTTTGGCTTTGGCGCATACCTGGAGAACGCTTCTTACCCGAGTGCACAGAGCCCACAGTCAAGTTCGGAAGAGGACGAGTCATGGTGTGGGGCTCATTTTCATGGTACGGACTGGGCCAGCTCGTTCCTGTGCAAGGAATCATGAACTCCGACCGTTATCTGAATGTTTTGGACAACTGTGCACTTCCAACGTTGTGGCAATTTTTCGGAAACGGGCCATTTCTCTACCAACACGACAATGCTCCGTGCCACAAAGCGAGGCGTGTACAGCAGTGGTTTGCGGACTCAGGGGTCGAAGAAATGGGTTGGCCGGCACAAAGTCCCGACCTCAATCCTATAGAGAGTCTGTGGGATGAACTGGAAAGACGCTTGCGGGCCAGATCACATCGGCCAACTTCTGTACCTGAACTGATTCTCGCTCTTCGGGAGGAATGGCGGAACATTCCGGAAAGTACCTACCAACATTTGGTGGAAAGTCTTCCCCGAAGGGTGGAAGCTGTGATTCGGGCAAAGGGATGTGCAACGCCCTATTGATTTCCATGAAATCGTGGCTAGAGCGCAAACGTGCATGTGTCCGGATATTTGTGATCATATAGTGTATATGTAATATGAAAAAAATGAAAAAAAATTCATTCCCAAAAAATTTCATTATTTGAGATTTTCATTGTTTAAAAAATAAGAAAAAAAAGGTGAAATAGAATTTATTTTAGTTCTTATGCTGCGAATTCTGATTTGTTTTAATGTAAACGAACAATGAAATACATTGAATTAGATGCCCACGAATTCTGATTAGTGTAAACTCAGTGTAAATTATCAACGAAAACATGGGACAATGTTCTACAGAAAGAGAAGAGCCATTCCACACACTGCTAAAGAACATATCGCTCAAAAGAGTGTAAATATTTGGTTACTCTTTGGGTTCCATGAATTTCATAATAACAGGGTTTGATGGAGTAAGAAGAAAAAAAAACACAAAAAAAATTGTTGCTCACAACTTTCAGTATGACCCTCGTATTAACAGCTACTTACATGAACTCTGAAGGGGATATAAGGCAGATCCTTCATTATTTAAAAACCCACCAGCTTCTACAAATCAGCGAGTAAAAAAAAAAA
>JAHWFO010082787.1:262055-276356 GCA_023313115.1 Rhysida immarginata
AAAAAAAGAGAAAAAAATTGCATGCTTTGAACAGAGATGAGTATCATCTTATGCAATTATCAACAATTTAAGAAAAGGAGAAATCGTTTTAGGCCTAAAGTTACCTTTCTCAACATCTGCATATATTTGATCTATAAACAGATCCAAAGTATGCCGATCTTCTTTATTTAGCTCGAGGGAATCACAATTTTTTACCCACACACTTAATGGACTGGAAATAGTTAATATTTAATATACTTTGTATATTTTAATATGATGATAATATGAGGGAGAATCAAGCTAAAATTAGAAAATGTGTATAAAACAAGATCAGTAGAAAGGAGTTGAATATTGCACCACCACTATGTAATATTCTGACCTACATTCTGATGAGTGGTTCTGATTCTGACCTACACAGGGCTCCCCAGTTTATTAAATACACCTCATAAAATATGCAAATTGGATGACTGCCTGATTTGCATGTCACTTAAACAAATATCACGAGATAATTATCCTGAAGCACCTTTTCTACCATTAGTTAAGTGTGAAACCATAGCAAAAATGGGGAAAACCAATGATCTGACTGACTTCCATTGTGGTATGGTAACGGGTGCAAGACTGGCTGGAATAAGCATTTCAGAAATGGCAACTCTCCTGAATTTCTCACATACCACAGTTTCAAGAGTTTATCAAGAGTGGGTCAAGGAACACCAAACATGAAGCCATCTCAACTCCTGTGGACGGAAAACCCTTGTTGATGAAAGAGGCCAGGAGTATATCTAGACTTGTGTGCGAAAACAGAAAGGCAACAATTGCACAAATTACTGTTAATTGCATCTCAGATAGCCAGAAAATAATATCAGAATGGACAACTAGTCCCACTTTGCCTCGAATGGGTTGCCAAAGTCAAAGACAATCTCGGATACCAATGCTGTCAGAGAAGAACATGAAAGCAGCCCTGCTGTGGGCACAGCAACACAAGGATTGGGCCATTGAAGATTGGAAAAAGGTTGCCTGGTCAAACTAATCTAGGTTCCTGTTGCATCATGTTGATAGATAACTTAAAATATGGCAAAAACGACATGAAGCCATGGACCCCTCATGTCTGGTGGGGACTTTGCAAGGTGGTGGAGAGGAATTTTTTGTTCTTGGCATGAATTGGTTCTCTAATACCTGTAGACGGTCGTTTGAACACTAAGCATATATAAATATTGTTGCAGATCAAGTTCACCCCCTTCATGCTCACAGTTTATCTGCATGCAGATTGCTCCTTCCAGCAGGATAATGCAACAGCACTCAGGGCCAGAATCGCTATGGATTGGTTACAGAAACATGACAGCAAATTTTCCTTGATGCAGTGGCTCCTCCTTCACTTCATTGAATATCTTTGGGATGAGCTGGAAAGGACCGTTCAGTCCTTGCCTACACCTCCATCGAATCTCTGGGGATTACCTGAAGCATTGAGATGTTTTCAGTATTGAATCCATGGCCAAACAAATGCAGGCATTTTGGAGGGTTAATGGAGGCACTACACGCTACTGCAGGTGTACTTAGTAAGTGGCAGCTCAGTTGGATATATCGAGAGCCCAGCAGTTTCAAAAATGGTGGGTCAGCTGGGAATTTGCTGCAAGGTTTGAAGTGTAGTCAGTTATTTGTTTCTTACATGGTAAAGGTTAAATTCCAACTGAAATCCACCGACAGATACTCCAAGTGCACAGTGAAGGAACAGGTATGTGTAAACTCAGATTTATAACTGGATTAAAATATTCAAGAAAGCGTTCCTTTCATACATGATGAAGACAGCTGTACAATAGATAATCTGATTCAGGAAAATCACCGTATCACAAGTGATGAAATAGTTTCAGAAGTGTCCATCAGTCATGGCAACATCAGATGACAATGTGAAAACAGAGCACGAGGGTTGCAAAGACAAGATCAAACGACCTATTTTATCTAGAATCCAGATGGCACATGTGGATTGAGAAGGATCGAGACTATCAGTTTTGTTAAGGCTTGTTCCATTTTCTAATAAATCCCTTTTCCAACTTTAGTTGGATTCCCTCATTATTATATTTATGACAATAATGTTATTGTTATTATTAAAATATTAAAACTAAAAAATATTAATAAAAATATTATCATTTACAGTGGCCACGCAGTACTTGAAATTTTTATCAGCAATGGTTTAGCCAATAGAGATTTTCTTTAAGTCAGAATCTCATGTTTTTAGCCAAATTTAAAATTAAAAAAAAAATATGAAGCATTTAAACTTAAAAAAATTTTAATCACATGACAATCGCATCTTCGAGGTTGAAAATAAACATTTTCCATATAAATAGAATTAGCCAAGTATGTTCGCCAAATGTGATTGTTTATTTGTCAGATTAGTTAAACTGTCGCCACTGGCGATTTGGCGAGCGGACTGCGCGGACACTGCATTTATTATCTAAGGCTTTATTCCAGCTGGCTAATTCATAAACAATGCTGCTTCTCTCAGATTGGGAATTATTTCTTGGAATACCATACCACTTCTTTTTTGTCTAATGGTATTTAAATTGAATTCATATAAGTCTTTTATTTTTAAATACCTTGTGCCGATTCCTTGTCCATTCATTCCTACTAATGCTATTAAAGACCGGAATCCCGCAGGTGTGAACCACTGCAACAAGATCAGTAAAAAATTTAAGAAAATATTTTATTTTTGCCATTTTGAACATGCTATTGAATTTATTAATAATTTTTAATTGCCATCATTTCCCCTATTACCTGTTCCACATGTTCATCATAGATGGCATTTACCATCAAGTTTCTAAGGGTTTCTAATTGATGCTGCAGAAAAAAAAAAATCAAATTATAAATTTATAAATGGAAAAATTCAACTCTCATTTTTTTCCCACAAAAATTTTAATTAAGTGTGATAAAGCATACATTAATCGAAAGTCTTAACCCATGCACTGCATAATTAAATTTCATTTTCACTCATGGTAAGATGAAATTATCTACTTTTAAAGTCTGCGGGATGAATCCGATTACTGAAGTCAAAAATAATGATATTCTATGTGAATATATCCGCTTTGGGTTGCAAATGTTTTCTACCCATGACCCTCTAATTGCCTTCAAGAACTTAAAGGAATAAACTAGGAATAGAAGCCTAATGTCCAATGTTGGGGCAGCCTGTTAATAATCATGCCTAGTGCATGCATGGTGAACAGACACGGATGGGCTTCCTCCAACACGCACTGGGCCAGTGCAGAGGATCTTGGCCCACTACTGTCTAAACACTTACCGTTCAAAATCAGCCTTGGCCCTCAGTTCCCAGCAGCCAGATTGTACCTGGTTACGGTGGCAACGAGCAAGACATGAAGGCAGAGGGTGCTAAAAATATCCGGTTCGGACCTGGCCACCACAAGACGCTGACCCTGGCTACCTATAACGGACGTTCTCTTTCCTTAGAGAGTCGTCTGCAAGAACTAGAAGAAGAATTGGACAGGATCAACTGGGATATCATTGGACTCTGCAAATTAGGAAGAAAAGGTGAAGATAAAATTGAGCTGAACAGTGGGCACGTACTACACCACAGAGGAACAACCGACGGAAGAGTTAGCGGTGTTGGATTCCTTATTCATAAGAAATAGAAGAATCAAATCATTGAGCTTGACAGTGCCTCCGACAGAATTGCAAAATTGGTCATCCAATTGTCGAGAAGATTCAAGATACAGATCATATAGGCCTATCCGCCAACCACAAGCTACTCTGATGAGGAAGTCGATGACTTATCAAGAAGTTAGCAAGATGAACCAAACAGGAAACTATTATCTGAAAGTCGTCATGGGCGACTTTAACGCCAGTGTCGGAGAAAAAAAGAAAGAAGAAAATTTTCTTGGTAGTCATGGTTATGACACAAGAAATGAAAGAGGAAACAAACTGGTGGAATTTGCAGAGTACGAACAACTGTACATCATGAATTCCTTTTTCAAGAAGAAACCTCAGCGTAAGTGGACTTGGAAAAGCCCAAATGGAGCAACTAGTGAAATAGATTATATTCTGGCAAATACGAAGCACTTGATCCAAGACTGCACTGTTCTCAATAACTTCAACACAGGAAGCGACCATAGACTGGTAAGGTACAAGCTTGTTCTAAACATGAGAACAGAAAGACGAAAACTTTTCAGGAACACAAAGATCATCAACATTGCACGCCTACAGGAATACAGAACGGAATTCCAGCTAGAACTGCAAAATCGCTTTGAAATCTTACAGAGCGGCATCCAGGAAGATGACATCACAGATATTAACAGAACACTAACTAAATACTTAAAAGAAGCAGCGGAAGAAGTAGCTGGAGAACAAGTTTCCAAACCACAGATGAAACTCACAGGAGAAACGAGGAAATTAATGAAGAAACGAAGAGAAATGAAGACAAAAAGAGAAGATACAAGATCAGTAATAGAATATGCGAAGCTTTGCAAGACAATACGGAAACACGTCACAGAAGATGTTCGAAAGTTCAACTGCAATCTTGTCAAGAAGGCGGTTGAAGATAGCAAGAGTTTGAAAACTTCGAAGAGAAAACTCTGCATTGGAAGAAGAGAACCTAATACAACCGGTTGACAAGGCTATTAAATCCATGAAGAAAGGAAAGTGCCCCGGAGAAGATGGAATTACAATTGACCTGATTAAGGACGCAGGAGAAGAATTCAACAAGTTACTGGCAAGTTTTTTCACGAAATGCCTTGAGATGTCAGATGTACCAGAGGATTGGAATAATGCAATGACGGTTCTATTTTTCAAAAAAGGAGACAGAGAAAACATCCAGAACTATCGCCCTATCAGCCTTTTGTCAGTTGTTTATAAGAACTTCAGTAAAGTCCTGACAAACAGACTTGATTCAGCATTAGACTCGGCACAACCAAGAGAACAAGCCGGCTTTCGAAGCGGATATAGCATGATCGACCACATTCTAGTTATTAGAGAACTTATCGAACACCACAATGAATATGAAGTACCACTTTGCTTTGTAGTCAAAGCTCGGAAAGAACGGGAATAGCCGGAAGCTATATTAGTATTCTCCAGAAAATATTTAGTAAAGCGACTGCCACCATTCGTTTGGATAAAGGAAAAGCAAGGATCAACCTTGGAAAAGGAGTAGGACAAGGAGACACCATCTCACCAAAACTCTTCACAGCAGTTTTAGAGGAAGTCTTCAAGGAACAGAACTGGACAAAAAAAGGACTTAAAATAAACGGTGAATTCCTTAACCATCTTCGTTTTGCCGATGACATCGTTATTACCAGTAGTAGTCCTTTTGAATTGGAGGAAATGTTATAAGAACTAGCAGAAGGTGGAAAATGAACACACAGAAGACAAAAGTTATGTTCAATGCATTTGCTCCAAAACAGAAAGTCATGGCAGGCAGCATTGTGATTGAAGAAGTACAGAGCTACATTTACCTGAAACAAGAAATCACTATGGATGGCAACATTCTGAATGAAGTTAACAGGCGAATTAGAACAGCATGGAGTGCGTTTGGCAAGAATAACATTATCTTGAAGAGCAACATGCCACTTAGCTTGAAACGAAAAGTTTTCAATCAGTGTGTTTTACCAGCACTCACCTGTGGAGCTGAAACATGGACTTTATCAAGGAGGACAACACAAAGACTAAAGACAACACAGAGAAGCATGGAAAGATGTATGCTGAGAATTACAAGAAGAGATCGAAAACGCAACAGCTGGATAAGAAGCCAAACGAAGATGATTGATGTCATCGAACGACTCAAACATTCTAAATGGCAATGGACTGGTCACATTGCTAGAAGACAAGACATGAGATGGACCACAATCATTCTGGATTGGTACCCTTGAGACCTCAAACGCCCAAGAGGACGACCCCAAGCAAGGTGGATCGACGAAATAAGGAAGATGGCTGGCATCAACTGGAAATCCAAAGCTTCAAACAGAGAAGAATGGAAGCATTTAAAGAAGACCTCCATCCAGCAGTGGATTGCAAATGGTTGACTGTGATGATGATGATATCCGCTTTATGCAGCAAAATTATTTAACACAACAGTTTATAAGAAATAAGCCTTGGGAAAGTGAAAATTAGTGTTTTTCTTTAACCCCTCTGAACTCTTAAAATTTGCTTTAAAAAATTACCCAGCTAATGGCGTTTCAGAGCCTACTGCAATCTTGTACAATTCCAGAGTTTCACAATCCCCCCCCCCCTCCTCCTTCCCCTATTAAAGTGCAACAATCCTGTCATGGCCTGGCAGATCTTCACCCAGATCGTACTTTTCAGTTAATATTATAACATCAGGCAAGAGTTTTCTCCATGACTTTTAACTCATTAGTACGCATTTTACAGGTTCTCCATTATCAATACATTTTAGCATTTTCAGTTTCATTTCAATAGTACATTTCATTTTCGCTTATTCAGATTCATTATTTCAAATTACACACCGTAATGTGAATTCATAAAATATCAATAACTGACGAAAGGAAACTGAACTCTTCAAGGTTGTGGTGGAGAAGAGAACTGAGATTGGAAACTCAAAACTTTAAAATTAAGAACGGAAACTAGAGGATTTCGAAATCTTGTCAAAGCTTGGCATAATAATTCACATTTATCTGCCAGACAAAGGGGAGTCTACTGTATTAATAGATGTATAGATAGCTTAAAAAAGCAACGATAAAGTACAAGGTGAACCGGAAAGTTTGGTGAATGACTTGGAAAAACAAACAGGGACAGGTATTTCAGAGATGAACTTTATGGTCTTTCAAAGTAAGCTCCCATGACCACAATAAACTTTTGATGTCGTTCGTTCAAATGTTGCATGGCATGTGAAAAATCCTATTTTGGTACTGCTTGAAGTTCCCTCATCACAGTCATCTGAATAATGTACTGTGTTCTTTCACTGTTGATTTCAAATGAGGAAACGGGAAGAAGTCTGGTTGTGACAGGTCTAGAGAATTTGGAGGATGGTGAACTTCTGGAACCTGTTCTAGGGTGAAGAATTGCTTCATCTATATATCAATGAGCAGCCTCATGTTATCATGCAGCAGTCACCAAGATCCTGCAGTCAGACCTGACGAATGTGCTTCCATAGACAACAGAGGACCTTTGTTTGAAATCAACAATGAAAGGGCACATTTCTAGATATTCCGGATATTCAAATGGCTGTGATGAGAGTACTTCAAGCAGTACCAAAGGAGGATTTTTCACACGCTATGCAACAGTTGTACGAACGATGTCAAAAGTGTATTGTGGTCGTGGGAGCTTACTTTGAAAGACAATATAAAGTATCATCTCTGAAATACCTGTCCCTGTTTGTTTTTCAAGTCATTCACCAAACTTTCCAGTCTCATCTTGTACAGATAAGTCAAAATGATGGACCCGATTTCAGAAGTTTACTCTGTGAAATCTAATGAACATATGATATTGTGAGACATGTGCTACAAAAGGTAAACATTCAAAGTTTACTTCAAACACATCACATCACAATTGTTCTATGTAAGCGCCTTGTGAGGTTCTTCTACACCGTAGCTATTAACATAACGGATTGTGATCTTGCAGTACAGCATGTTTGGTAAAAATTAGATAACCAACCGATTTCGACTTTTATTCCTGCCTTAATCTATATAATCCGTTACGTTATGCAAAATTAAATACCACTAAAAATATATAAAAATGCATTTTAAAGTGTCTTGATATTTAGCAATCTCTGGACACGATTTTGAAGGATCATCTAAACACAATGCTAATCTATGAGCTACACAATAAATTCCTATTTTTCTCTTGACAATACCGCAACGGTGACGATTGGAACTAGCAAAATTTCATTGGTTCAAAAGTTAAATCTCCATGAAAAAAATTCACCAATAATGACTGACGACAAATTAAACCCATAATCTAATGATTTATGGACGGAAAAGATTCGTATCCAAAACTTATATTGTAAGATATAAAGAAAAAAATAACATTATCTTTAAATCTTAATAAAATCATAAAAACATTTAATATGATTAAATTTCACGGGCGGGGAAACTCCCCTCCTGAAAGTTTTCTTGGGCGAGATTTTAAAATTTTGGGCGAGAATCCCGCCCTGAATTTCAAGCCCTGTACAAGAAAAACATTATTACCATAAATTTATCACCCAAAAGCTTATGTGCAATTTCTTCTTCTTCATTAACTGTGTTGTGACAAAACTGATTGAACAAATGAATAGCACCTAGTTTATCCTTAGCCTGGAAAGGAAAAATAAAGTAACAATGAAATTCTTCTACGAATTAATATTAACAATATCAATTTTAGTATGCTTTTTCCTTCACCAGCTTGACTGTAGCAATCATCCTTGCTATCAACATAATATTTGCTGTCTCTGGTGGATAGTGCATGTGCCTACAGGAAGAAATAATTCAATACATGTATACCATATTTACGCCAACAAACTTTATAGCAGAAGTTTTTGTAAAATGATGTTACCAACTGATATTAATTTAAGCATGAAAATGAAAAAAAAATAAATGTAATTTCTTTACATATAAAGAAATAAGTATATGCAAAGCAACATCCGAATATTTATTTAAAAATTTAAATTTCAATTTTAGTGTACTTATAAGTTTTAATAGCATGACCATATTTGAACATATGACATTAAAAATTAGTTGATATGCCAGGAATGCAGAGGTGATTTGGATAAATTGAAAAACAGTTATTTTCAATTTTTTATTACCAGATAAAAAAAATTTGGTACTGTACATACCAGCCATCATTTGACACAAGCTACAGACTCCTTTGTGGTGTGGTTACAACAGAGTCATTTGCGAATGGTCCTCTTCCATTGTTATATGACGTATGTAACTTTTGTTTTTGAGTTGTTCAATATAATGGCTGATTAATGTTCGTGTGTTTGAGCCTCTGCCTCCTTTCTACATCTACTTCCACGCAGAAAGTTTACCAACAAAATGGTTATGGGCCCAGCACGCTTCGACTGTGCATTGAATTGAAAAAAGAACCGGCAAAAAGACGAAAAGTGAACCGAGCCAAGCAGAGCGACCATGCCCAGGACGTTTAGGCCTAATCATCAACGCAGTGAGTATTAACGAACTTTCAATTTCCACAATGGAAGTGAGCGAAGCGGCAGTGAGCAACAAACTGAGTATTACCAGACTTAATGAAATAATTATGCAACATGGAAATATCGAATGACATTAGTCTTAAAAGCAGAAGGGTTTTATACTGCCATAACGACCCCAGAACCTGCCGAACAACCAACCAACGCTCATCAAGTATGGCAAACCATCAACGACAAAGTGATGAGTTTTATCACCTGTGCTATAGAAGACGGACAACTAGCTCAAATCATTACATTGCAAACTGCAAAAGAAGTATGGGATAGACTCTCTGATATGCATGCAGCAAATACTGATATCAAAAAAATGGATATGTGGCGAGAAGTCGCTAAGCTCAAAATGCAAAGTGATGAGAGTTGGGCCAACTAGATTTCAAGAGGAAAAGCATTGTGTGAAAAAGCTAGATCCTTGGGTTTACAAATAACAGAAAAAGAAGATGCCCTAAATATATCTAAGGCTAAGGTCAAAAACCCTCACCGGTGAGAGAATGAAGACGTAATTTCTCACTGGGCTAACCGTCTTTTTCTCGGTGAGGATGGTGAGACCAACCGGTTAGGCATAGCAGCACTAACTGGCATTTCTGACCGCGTTAAAATGACATCACAGTTTTCTCACCGGGATTTCTGACCGACCAAACGCTAACTCTTCTCACCGGTGAGAGTTTTTGACCTTAGCCTAAAGGATTGTCACGAAAATATAGATCCATTGAAATGATGTTTAACGCTACTGGAAATGTGAGCATTGATTTACTAAAAAGAGCTTTATTATCTCATGACGAGAAAGAAAAAGAAGATGATGATTCTAAAAAACGGCCAGTTGAAGCAGCATACAAAGTAAAGCAAACAAACAGAAATAAGAATATTCATTGTTACCATTGCAAAAAAAATGGGACATAAACAACAGGATTGTTGTTTTATAAATGGAAAGAAACCTAGCAATAATGAAAGTAAAAATGACCAAGCAAGAGGTAACAAGAATGAAGAGAAAACAAAACCATGGGCCGATAATACTAAAAAACATGAAGCTAGACTACCAGTAAGCAGCACAGAACAAAAGCAAGTAACTGAAACCCCTCATGAAGTATGGATTGGTTTGGTTTGTTTGGTATTAACGTCCTTTTCAACTGCCATGGTCATTTCAGGATGGCGTTATAGGGGCCGCAAATTTTGCCTCGCAAGGTTTCTTTAACGTGCAGCCAGCAAACGACTACACGGGACTAACGGCTTTACTTCCCTTCCGAAGGAAGTGCGTGATCTCAGGATTTCCCCCTGAAAAATCCTCGTCGTCCTCGGCCGGGATTGAACCCGCGTACTCGGGTATCAGAGGCGACCACGCAACCGCTGAGCCACCGAGGCCGTTATGAAGTATGGAATATATGTTTGCAGACAGAACAAACAAATGAGTGGATTCTTGGCTCTGGGGCAACCACTCACATGTCACCTGATGTTGAACTATTTGACAATTATGAAGTTAAACGACAGCAAGTGAAACTAGCAGATTACAGTGTGGCAGAAATATCTGGACAGGGATCCATCTACTTGAAAACCAAAGTCAGAAATGATGATCATGTTGTGCAATTGACAGATGTGTTACATGTTCCCACGCTTAGAGGAAACTTACTTTCAACTAGCAAAATAACAAAAGGAGGAAGCAAAGTGATTTTTGATAAAAGTGGTGCAATTATACAAAACAGAAATGGAATTATAGTGGCAACTGCAGAAATGAGAAACAACTTTTTTGTTCTAAAAGAAGAAACAAATGAAGAGGTTGTAAATGCAATAACTGCAGGTAATGAACAAATAAGTAATTCCGCAGATTCTACTGAAGATAAAAATACCACGAATGAAACAGAGATCACGAAAATTTTGTGGCACAGATGTATTGTGCATTTGCATGAGCAAGGATTGGACCAACTAAAAAATAATAATATGATACAATATCCAAACCAAACAATGCCAACCTGTCAGTCTTGCATACAAGGAAAAATGACAAGAAAACCATTTCCTCGAATAGGTGAGCATCAATCAACTAGTCCGCTAGAATTATTACACGTTGATCTTTGTGGTCCATTTCCAACAGCCTCACTTGGCGGAAAACGTTATATGTTAACAGTGGTAGATGACTATTCGAGAAAAGTGTACACATACTTTCTTGTTCACAAAGATGAAGCAGCAACAAAACTAGAAGATTTTATAAAGTCAGAAGATAAAAGAACTAGTAGACAAGTAAAGAAACTGCGTTCAGACAATGGTGGGGAATTCATTGGTAAAGAACTGAAAGGTATCTTACATGATTTCGCCATCCAACACCCAAAGAACTGCTCCATACAGCCCACAAAGTAATGGAATAACAGAGGGAAAAATCGGACAATAGTTGAAGCAACAAGAACTATATTGATAGATGCACAATTGCCCTTGACATTTTGGGCTGAGGCTGCTGCTACTGCCTCGTACCTACGAAACGCATGCCCAACGAAAATCAACAAAAAAGTAACTCCACAAGAATGATACAACGGAAGAAAACCGAATGCAAACCATCTGCGAGTTTTTGGATGTCTTGCGTATTACTGGATACCAGCTGCCAAAAGAAACAAATTATCTCCAAAAGCCAAAGTTGGGATTTTTGTAGGATATTCCAGAATACGAAAAGCATACAGGATATATGATCCACAAACAAAAGGAATCATTGAAACAAGAGATGTAAAATTCCTTGAAAACAAAAAAGGATCTGAATTACTGAATGAACCCTCTCCAGGGGGTCTAGGCTGAACTCATCGACAAGCTGTCGATCTCGACAAAATCTAACCGTCGAAAATTGGCATATTATGCATTTAAACACAAGTTTGCACACATATGGCTAGATAATATACACTGATATACACATATTTACACATTTATCCATGTATACATATAAATACATACATAAACACATGCCTGTAGACACACTATAATATTATTTTCACAGTTCAAGTTTCGTAGCACAAGAGAGTACTTCATGTATGTAAATATTCTTAAACAAGTTTTTGTTAATATTTTTAGAAAATGTGTATTCTTGAGCTATGTGTATTTAGCCTGCAGGCCGGAAACGAAGGAAAAATGATTTTAATAAGAAATCTGTTGCTAAATTCTGAAATAACGATCGCCAAGTGCATAGTCGACTGCTCTTGAATTGTAGACAAGAATAAGGCAGTTTCCGATGGTCAAAGTCTACACTAGAAAATCGACGGTGTAGAGTCGGTATACTGTAGACTCTGTAGACAAGTATACAAGTCGACTCTGTAGACACTGTAGACAAGTCGTGTTCATGCTAGCTCGAATCGACAAATGCGTCATTAACCACGTGACCATCAACACTTGTCGACAGTCGACTGCTTGTCGATGAGCTCAGCCTAGACCCCCAGAGCTACAAGAATATCAAGATCAACTGGAATACATTCCAACAATGAACATACAAACTGAGGATTAACATGAGAATAAAATAAAACTCTTTTTCCACAACGAAAAAAAAAAAAAAGAAAAAAAAAAGAGTGGAAAAAGAGTTTTATTTTATTCTCATGTTAATCATCTGCATTATCCACATAAGATTTTTAGACAATTTAGATACAAACTGACGACAACCATGATCCACAACATGAGGAAGCAGAACCAATTCCTGAGCCTGTAGAAACAGCGCAACCATTGAGACGGTCAGAAAGAATACAGGAGCTTAACCGAAGAACAGGAATCCCTAATTATAATGAGATGATTGAAACAGATTCATCAGATTCGGAACTGGAGGGAACCGAAATGACGGCATATGGCAAAGCTCCATTGAAAACATCAAAAATCATCACACCAAAAAATTATGATGAAGCCGTGAACTCGCCACAAAAGGACAGTGGTTAGAAGCAATGCAAAATGAAATTGATTCATTAAAACTACATAATACATGGAAGATTGTTCCACGACCAATTAAACAAAAGGTGATTAAAAGTAAATGGGTGTATAAACTAAAAACCAACCCTGATGGAAGCATTGATAAATACAAGGCCAGACTTGTTGCTGTAGGAGCAGCAAATGACCAGGAATAGACTATGACAAAACATACTTAAGTGTGGTGGACAGCCTACGATTAATGTTGTGTATAGCAAGAATCAAAAATTACACAGTGAAATAGACTTTTTTGATGTAAAAACAGCCTATCTCTATGGCAAGATAGATGAAGAAATATTCATGGAAAAACCTCAAGGATACTCCACCAAAAATCAGAATGAAGTATGCCAACTATTACAAGGATTGTATGGATTAAAACAATCTGGAAGAATTTGGTTCAACACAATTACACAATATTTGAAAGAACAAGGACTTGAAAGTTAAAATTTGACCAATGCATTTTTCATTTCATAGAGGCAAGTGATGAAGTATACGTAGCACTTTATGTTTGATGACATAATGATTATGGGATCATCAAAAGAAATTGTCCAAACTATGACTGAAAAATTACGAAACAAATTTGAACTGACTGAAGGAAAAGAACGAATGAGTCTCTTGGGTTGGGAAATTGAATGGGAAGAGAACGAAGTGAAACTGTCACAACAATCATATGTGATAGAGATCCTAGAAAGATTTCGCTTTACTAACAGTTGTCCTGTTAAAACTCCCATGAACTTGAATCAGAATTTGGAAGAATATGAAGATTCACCCAAGATAGACTCAACCTTTTATCAAGAAATCATAGGAAGCTTAATGTATCTAGTAACTGGAACTAGACCTGATCTGGCATTTGCAGATACGTAACTGGAACTCAGGATAAACAGTTAATCTATAAGAAAGAACCAGGACAGTTACAAGGATATGCAGATGCAAGCTGGAATGATGGAAACAAGAATCAACGTTCAATCACAGGATATTTAGCCAAATTGGGAGAGAATACTATTCTGTGGAAAAGCAAGAAACAACATCATGTGTCAACATCAACAGCACAGAGTGAAATGACTGCCATAAAGGACTGTATCGATGAACTAAAGTGGTTACGAGGATTAGTTGCTGAACTAAATGGAGCTGAATATCTACCATTACCATCACAATTTTTAATGATAACCAGGCAGCAATACAAGCAAGTGATAACATTACAACTTCCAACAAAGTGTGCCATTTCATGAGAATAGTGACATTGAACAATTACAAAATTGTTTACATGCCTAGTGATGAGC
>JAHWFO010082787.1:277347-306570 GCA_023313115.1 Rhysida immarginata
GATCGTAAGTCGCTGATAAGTCGTCCATCCAGTGACTAGCCATGCCTGGTGTTGCTTAACTTCACAGAAGTTGTGTTTCAGTGAAAGCCCACCAGACCACGGCCTCCCCGAAATATTTTGAGTTGTTCAATATAATGGCTGATTAATGTTCGTGTGTTTGAGCCTCTGCCTCCTTTCTACACCTACTTCCACGCAGACAAAAGAAAGTTTACCAACATGCGGAGCATTCAATGGGTGCCGCTATTATAGCCCCACAAGAAGGAAAGCTTTCACTCTCAGCTCAGCAGACTGAGCAGATATTGCGAGAGACGTTTAAACTCCAGATCTGCTTGATTCTTGTGGTTTTATCAACTGAAAAGATTCAACTGCAGCAGTGTCTGATTAAAGTGTGAGGTCGCAACGGTGGCAATTCGTCAAAATACTACAAAATCTGGTGACGTCTTTTTTAACCTCAGCGCGAAAGGATCTATATGATGAGGGGCAGCATGGCTGGTGAGAAGAATGACCGTGCACTGTTAATGAAGGAATACAGTTTGAAAATTTATTAGGAATACTGTACTGAGGAATTATCGCCATCTGCTAGGTCTGAGAAGAGGATCCACGTTAAGAAAATGGTGAGAATGGACATAAGTGAATTGAGTGTGGCAGCCTGAAGAGGAGGGCGATCCATCCCAAAGGAAATTGTTGAGGAGACTGTTGTGACTGACTATGCAGTGCATGCTCATTATTCCGCAACCAGTGCTCGAGCAGTGTCACATGAATTGCCTATCCCATGGTCAACAGTTTGAAAAGTTCTGCAGCCCCTACAAGATCCACATAGTGCAACAACTAAAACATCACGATCAGCAACACTACGAATTTGCCTTTTAGGTTCTAGTATGGATGGAAATGGATAACATGTGGCAGAGGAAGATTCTGTGGTGCATTTTACACATAAGTTGCAATGAATATCCAAAATTGTCACATATGGGGTCTGATTAATTCACATGTAATGCATGAAGAGCCACTGTGAATAAAGAGCCCTATAGTGTACACATAAGTAAAGGACTCTAAACCATAGTTTTTATAAGTTCTTTATAAACATGGTTTTTCAAAGAGCTATAAGTACATTAGAAAAGAAATTTAAAAAAATTTAAACAAGTGCTTGTCTTACACGACAATTATTTATATATTTGAGACATAGACCTAATTGTACTATGTTTATTATCTGTGTTAATTGTACAAGTTGAAGTCAATTTATAGCTTTGATTTCTCATATTTAAGACAAATCTTGAATTAATACTTGAATGAATATTATTTAATTTCAATTTTTGAAGGAAAATTATTACTGTATAGAGTGATAAAAAAAATATGAGTAATATTGTGGTTAGATTAATTAGCATTACAAAATTATTTCAAATAATAACCTCCATGCATCCTGTAGTAACTCAAGTGGATGATTCGGGTCACCTACAGATGAGCCGAGACACAAAACTCTGTGGTATTGCTCCCAAGCTAAATGCCTGCATTCTGTATTGCAGTAACTCACCTTAAAAATATTAAAATAAGAAGAAAATGAAAAAAAATCAGTAAAATGAAAGAGAATTGTTATCTGCAGCATCGCATTAAACTACAATGTTAAGTTAGGGTATAAACTCAACTGCAGTAAAGTAAAAATTTAAAAAAAAATTTCTCACTAAAAGCATCCAAGATTTTTTTAATTGATTTTAAATGTAGTTTTCTATATGTACAGTACTTAATTGTACAAAACATTAAAAAAAAAAATCAGTGAGAAGCATCCATGTAACAAACTGGCTAATACTCATTTTGCTTTTGGCAAATGATCTATATCATTTTTAATAAGTGTTGGTTACAAATTCAACCTTAAAATTAACCTAATATATAACAAAGGATTTTTAACTAAAAACCAACTTTATTTTAATCCTGAAAAATAATTTTTTTAAGATTTATGTTATTTTTAAAACGATGGCTTATTTTCATATCAGTGAGAAAACCCCCTTGCTCTGTAGAAAACTTAGAGGAAAAAAAAAAATGCAAAACCACCATGTGTAGCACGGCAGATGCTGGATAGCATGGAAGAGAGCCAGTAAAATGCTAGAAGGTGGACAATGATAACTGGAGCTACCATGGAATTATGTATCAGAAATGCATCCAATGGCTGCTGAAAAATGCATGATAGAGGGTCCATGGAGCAACCATTGTGACCAAGGCAATCTCAAAGATGCTATGGGGAATTTGAGGCCGGGAAGTATTTGGAAGTTTCATCGTGCTCCCCGAACCATTTCAACAGGGCAGTCGTCCAAATAGCAAAGTAAATTGGATTCCTATTTACCTTCTAATCCAAGCAGTTTAAAGCTTTGGATCTGGGACAAAGATTTATTATGATACAGACTGACGTCTCAAAAGATCCACAATACGAATGTAACTTTTCAATATGAAGGCCAACTTCAACATTATTTAGATGCGATAAAGTGGCATTCTGTTCATATTGAGGAGTTACATTCGTATTTTTTTTGACGACGGAAAATTCAAATGAAAAGTGAATTAATGTAATATATAATGAACTCAGGGTTCGCGCTTACTCACAATTTTCGCATCAAATAGGCATTTTTGCTAAACATTGACTCGTGATTTTTTGATCAGCGAGTCAAAATAGACTTGGTAAATATGAATATCATCAGCCCATATCTTTCTCATCACATTTTAAACTCACTTCATTTTGTCACATGTGGTCTTGTTTACATTTCTAATTAAATATGGCAGCAATTGTAGAGATTTGTGGATGCATGTAAAAATATGGAAGTTAGAAAGAATCTAAATTTTGACTCGCATCTTCTGAAATTTGACTTGCAGTTTTCAAGGTTGGGAGTCAAATTGACTCGTAGATATTTTGTCCTAGCGCGAACCCTGGAACTATACATTGTAAATACAGGATAATTAAAGTTCTGAGATGTATATTATACGCTAATTTCGTTTGAAGTTCATTATACGACTTTTCATTTGAATTTCCCGTCGCCAAAAAAAATACGAATGTAACTTCTCAACCCATGAAGGGCAACTTCAACATTGTTTCGATGTGATAAAGTGGTGACGGGAAATTCAAATGAAAAGTGAATTAATGTAATAAACAATGAACTGTACATTGTATATACAGGAAAATTAAGGTACTGTAAAGTATATTATGCACAAATCGAAGCAATCACAGTTTTCTGAAATCAGGACAAAACGCAACTGCATCACATCGAAGCAATATCAGTTTTCTGAAATCGTTGTTGTCATGCTGTTAGGGAAAAAAAAAAAACGGTAGTTACGCCGCACAGGATTTTTAATAACTTTTTTAATAGATACGCCGCGGCGTTATTACCGTAAATTACGGTATCTTAAATTATACAATAGAAACATCAGCATATTGTTTTGATATGTTCGTGAGTGAGCAAGCATCATTATTAAGAATAGAAGCTTAGATAAACTTAAAGAATTGGTCCAACTGATGCCTACAGTTGGCTACTATACTATTTGACAACTGATAATGTTCTATTGTTATGCAAGTGAGATTTTACTAAAGACTGATAAAATTATCAAGAAGGTAGCAATTTAATCAGTAATTTAAACATCACTTAATCAAATGAACTAATTAAAAATCTGTAATCATAATTAACTTTTAATGATAATAAGCTTTTAAGCTGTAATCCCTATTTTATCATTAAATATTTTTTCATTCCAATAAATATTTCATTATTTTATATTTTTGCTGCCCCAACAATAGAGTGGGGTCAAGGAATGTTAAAATTACACTGGAAATGAAAATAGTCAAAACAAGAAATCACTGGATAGAAAAAAAGCTTAACTCCAATTAATGAAGAGGCCATCATTGCTATGCCCCTCAATCACAAAGGCCACATTTTTGAGGTTAATTATCATTAAAATTAGCAGAAAAATCAAAGTTTTAAAATTTATCTTTTTTTTTTATTGTTACAGTATTTATTTATCATTTATAATAGCAATGAACCTTGCACAATCATTACATACTGATTATATGCCTTGACTAAGAGATAATAATCATTACGTTAAAGATTATTATTAAATAGAGATAACAAGATTATTTAGGCTGTTTAGTACTAAGTTTCCTACCTAATTTTGTCTCGACATTATCAGATTTGTCACTATCAGTGTCTTCTCCGAATGTCTCCCTTACTTTTACTGTTATTGGTTATCAGATTAGTCACTTTGTATAAATACGGTTATTCTAATTTTTCTGATTGGTCGTCGTACTGTATAAATTCTGCCTTTCGGCTCATGTACTCTAGATTCTGCTGACTGATGGCTACAAAGTAGCCTAAATGCACATATGGCATAATAAACTGTTGTGAACAAAAGATTGTTTTTTCTTCTTTGATACAAGGAAAAGTATCAAAACAAATTCCTCATCTTGCACGTTAATTCCCTGGAAGGATAACTTTAATAACTCTGACCGTTTGCCTGCTATCCTATTTTAGGCATCCTGTATCCATTCATGTATGAGCTAAATCGACAGGAAAAAGCAAATGAAATCAGAGACAACTACTGCTTAACTTTTTAAGAGTTGGGTGCTAAATGAAGATATTTGTCTCAGGATATGCAGTTTGCATAAATCATATTAAATAATAAAGCACATGTAATAATCAAAAATATCTTGAGTAAGTAACATATTAGTATTACGGACTCTAAGTAGAAATATTGTGCAAGTTTTGCAGCAGCTGAGTAAACATCAATCTACAAATATGTCAACTTCAAATATAAATCTCCCTGGGTTACTTTTTGATCCATTTTTTTGCAAAAACAAATTAAAAAAAAAAAGTGTTATATGCCATCAATTCAGCAGTCAAAGCCACACTTTGATTATATCTGAAAGTATTTTGAGATATAATCAATTTAATGTTTGGCAATGACTTCTAAATCAGATTCTTATAGCTATTGTTAATTACATCCGAAATCGGTGAGCGTTAATTTACGTTCTTTCTGAATTTTAAACTAAAGATCTTAGAGAAAACTACAAAATGTGGTTTACAACTATACTAGCTGATAACCCAGCATCACATGGGACTTTATTTATTCTCTTGTTGGATAACCTGATATCCATCTTCATCACTGGGGGTATATCACTATATGCTTTAGACCCATCTTTCCTTGGAATTTCCATTGCCCTTGACATAGAAGCTCTTATATACTCCTGCTCTTAAGCTCCCATTGTTCAGATATAGCTTTTTGTCTTTTAGCTGCAGAGTTTCTCTGAACAATAATCGTAATCTTCTTCTCTATACATATAAAGCGCAATGTAAATAAGTATATATATTTGTGTGCAATATAAAAAAGGCAACTTGGAAGTTATAAAGTTGAAATTTAACACAGAGCTCTATAATACTACCACAATGATGGAAAAAATCCAAAACAGGAGCTAAGTCTCTCAGAAAACATAGAAATTAATAACCTATATACAATATATGAAATAGACTTGATTTATGTTTGTTTGCTTGCACGTGTGAATAATTAGCCCGTCGTGTTTGCTTCAATAATCGGCTTGTCGTATTTGTATGTCGCGTCGATAATGGTTGATGAAATTAATACATGCCGTAACCAACAAAAAAAATAGGCCCCGGCACTGAAAAGCCACATGACCATCTTAGTCCAAGCAACAATATAACCTCCATTGTTTCCAACAAACGAAAAAATACTTGAATACGTGAATATTCCAATGTACGGTGTCCACAAGGTGCTTCATACATACGATTTACGAATTTTCTCCTTCGATTTACGAATTTTATGCTTTGTTTTCTTTATGCAAAGAAAGAATTTCGATTGCTAAAATTAAAGATGGAAGCAATAAAGGTTGCATTGTTGCTTCAACTAAGAAGATCAGGTGACTTTTCTGTGCCAGGGCTATGATGCTTGCTTTAATGATTCACTTTTTAAGGGGGATAGTTATAAAAAGTGATAAATAAATAAATAAATAAACATCAGTATTTAAATAGAGAAATATTTAGTGGGCTATTTTTCTCTATTTATTCATCAATATCAGAGGTAATGGCGTGAAAAAAATCCTTCAAAGACCATTTTCCAATTATTAAAACATCAGTATTATTTATATAAGAGTAGTAGTTGAATTCGGTATTTCTATTTTTTTGCATTAAAATGGAGTTATCATTTTTTTAAAATTAATTATCAGTACTATTTCTTTTTTTTTTTATTAAAATCTTTGCGAAGATGTAAGAAATTATGCTAAAACAAATAAGGTAATACAACTTCTAGGGCGTGCAGCTGCTTAAGCTGTTGCTGAAAAGGTGAAGGTACTTTCCCTAATGAGCTAATAAGTGGAGAAATTTTATTTTTTATATAGTTTTTGTAATGTAGTAACTTCCTTTAGCGAAGTTACAGATAATGTTTATCTAAACATATCAGGAAATTATAAAGATCTCAACTGATTGTGTGAGAGGGCAATCCTTGCTGCTAAAACTGATACTGTCGATATAAACAACCACATTCAGGACATGATTCTACGGTCTGTGACTGAATACAACTCTACTGAAACAGTTACATGTTGATGAGACAGTAAACAGAGTTTCTCAACTCTCTCAATCTATCTCTGAAGTATTTTGTAATACAGACAGAACTAATTCAGTATTCATAGCCTTTCTTTGATATTCTAAAATGTTAAGGATGGAATATCGAATTTTCCTGGACAAACCCAACTGGACATAAAATTCCAGTGCGAGAATTTTAAAGAATTCTTTTCGTTTTTCCAAAGTGAATATATACATTACTTTATTAAGAATTTTTCATGTGTTCTTATTTATATTCAAAGTCAGATATGGCAAAATTTGATCAAACAAACGGACCGAGCAACGCCAGGCATATCAGCTAGTTAATAATAAATAATAATAAATACCATCAAACAATGATGATAAAAACAATATATACTTAACCGTGGCAACATAGCGATGATATTAGCCGATTATAATATAGATACCACTAAAAGATAATGGAATATTTTGAGTATGTGATGGATAAAGCATCTACGTCTTCTCTGAAGTATTTTTGCATGCTTGGTTAACACACATTCTTACATTTATTAGGAGCTTCAGCAAAAGGCTACTTATAAGAATGCACGCTTGGTCTGTACATTTATCCGACAGTCTGGCCGTACACAGTTTGAAAATCGATTAACTTTTTCAAATTCTTTATCAACTTTTCAGGCTTTTCCGTGGACCCTGTTAAGTCGAATTCATATGCTAAAACAGTGACTGTAAAGAATACCAAGATAATGGCATGTCATATAACGTCGATTCGTCAAGAATGAATACACTGTTACTTTCTGTTCATCTTTTAAGCATTGTTGACATGGGCATGCACACGTGATAATTGTTTTGTCAAGGCTCAATAACTCAATCACTCAATTATTGTGCTGCATTGAACAATAAAATAAACGTAAATTTGGAAAGAATTAAATGAATTCCCGATGCTTATTCATAATTTTAACTATACTTTAAATTCTCGACGTATTTAAATAATTGGTATGCTATGCTCAACTTCAAATTCCAGGCTTTTCCATAATGTTTAATAACTTTTCCAGACCAATAATTATGACCGTATACATGCTGTATGATGCCAGAATCTAGCTAGCAATTGGTGAATGCAGTTAATTTTTTTGAGAAAAAAAGACATTTTTATATTACAACAGGAGTAGTGGTCAGCTGCTGTAGCAATGTTTGGAATCCCAGTGGTCTATTTTAAATTCTACTAATACCGTATTTACCCAAATATAAGCAGATCTTTTTTTTCAAAAAATAATGTTCTAAAAACTTCCATCGGCTTAAATCCGCATACAAAAAACAAGTGGTTAGAAAAGAAGCACTACGGTAATGAAGGGAAGCGCCATTATAGCCAGCCTCTGTTTCGTATTTAAAGCACTATCACCTTGAGCTGATTTCCGGTTCCACTTACTGTTTTCAAAACACCGTAACACCACGCTTTGCTTTGACAGAGATAACGACATAACCAGCGCAGTAGTTACCGTAGTATGTGGAAAAAAGAGGCCAAAAATTAATAAAAGAAAACGAAAAACTTAAGATAAAAATTTCAAAATCATGGCCATCCAATACACAAAGAAAACCAATAATGTGCAGGCTGCGAATAAACTTGAAATTGATGAATCTTGTGTCAGACGATGGCGACAGAAAAAAGAAAGGCTAATTTGTGCAAATTCGACAAGGAAATCATTTTTCGGGTCTACACATGGACGCTTTGAAAATGTGTATCCAACAATTTGGATAGATCTGAAGATATTTTATGGGATCAATCAAGTGATAAAGAAAACGATAATGATGAAAGTAATATTGGTGATGAAAGTGATGATGATGATGTTTAAACTTTATAACAATGTAATTTTCAAATTTATCTTGTTAAGAAAATGAAACCTTTTGTGTTTAACTCTCATAAGTGCATTATGTATAAAAGTAAATGTTTGCATATAAATACTTTATATTATATCTTAAGAAATTTTTAAAATTAGGACATGATTATATCTTTAGAATATGCAAATTAATTTTTTTTCTTTCCAAATGTGTTTGAAAATGTAAGTCGGCTTAAATTCGGAGTCGGCCTGTATTCGGGTAAATACGGTATCTTACAACCTACGCTGTATAATGCATATTTAACTTACGATCTGAGTAGTGGTCACAGAAATGAAATTTGAATAATTTTTCCAGTTATGTAAAAGATTTCCCAAGGAAAAAGCTAATTTTATACCATTTTCCATTTAATAAAATTACAGGCTTTTCCAAAATTTAAGGCCACGTACGAACCCTGTTCTACATCACAGCTAAAGCATTTTCTTGGAATCTTGCAAGATTTTATTCCGTTTATATACGGTGTCCATAATTAAAGGACCCTATTGCAAAGTTGCCTACAGGTAATTCACAAGAAAAGTGGAGGATGTAATGAAGGAATGAGAATTTGTTTCAGCAATAAAAAATAATAATAATAATACGAATTTCGCCAGCATAGGGCGTTTTTTACATTGAATACCTGCATTAAAAATGTACATTTACATGCCGTCACACAGCTGCTATTACCTACTGTATAAAACCGAAGAACAAAGCGGATATCCTGTTTTCAGTGTAAGCCACTCACAAAGACGTTAATTTATGAGATCGTGCGTTGTTAGGAAATTGTTTTACCAAACAGTAATTCTGCAATAGCTGGTCTACGGAAATTTCGGACTTTGAAGGGGATGTGAAAAATCTTCAGAAAATGATAACGAAATTTGAAGAGACAGGATCATTGTCAATTCGTCCTGGCAGAAGAAAACCAGTGTCTGCAGACACATTAGGGTTTTGCTTCAAGTAGAAGAGGACAGAGCTGCAAATTCCCATGGTAGCACCAGTGTCTGGCGTTTAGCACAGGCATTGAATAGGCCACGTTCAACTGTCCCTAAGATCATGCGGAATATCCTCCCATATTATCCGTACAAACTTTCACTTGTGCAGCAGGTGCTTCCACATGATTGTGACGATCTACTCCAGTTCTCACTTCAGTTTCTTGCTCGCGTTGAAGTCGATACAGAACAGCAGTGGAATATCCTCTGCACAAACGAAGGACATTTTCAATTGGACGGCGCAGTGAATACACACAACTGCCACATTACCAGAAAATCTACACCCTTTCTTAGAGGTTCTGTTACATTCCCCAAATATGACAGTATTTTGTTGGTTTTTCGGCATCATTTATTCTCGGCCTGTACTTCTTCAAGGAGTAAGTTCTACAAGTCTAGTGACATGCTTGATCACCGGGCGGCGATATGCTTTGCTGTTAGAAAATGAAATTGTTCCGACTCTGCAAGCCCGTCAATGCCTTGCACACACAATCTTTATGCAAGACGGAGCTCCTCCTCACATTCTACTGTGTTAAGGATGTTCTTAGACGACATTTTACAGAAGAACATGTCATCAGCATCACTTCCGTCACGTGTGGCCTACCTGATCCCCAGAACTAACTCCATGCGACGGTTGGTTTTGGGGACATTTGAAACATCTGGCAAGTCATGACAATCCAAGAACTTTAACTGATCTTAAAGACAACGTTTCGTTGCACACTTCGGTCAGCTGTGGAGCATGCCATCTTGCGATTTCAGATGGTATCTGAATATGGCCATCATGTGGAACAGGTTGCAATTTGTTGTTTTACACATGTTGAACTTGTTAAACTATTGTACACATGTGGCTAAATGTGTAATTAGTTATTAAAACTCTCTCTCTGGTAGTGAAATTCGTAACTAATTTTTTTTTTTTTGCTAAAACAAATTCCCACCCCCTCATTACGTCCTTCACAAAATTTCACACTTTTCTGACGAATGTTTTCGCCTGTAGGCAGGTTTTCAACAGGGTCCTTTAATTATGGACACCCGGTATTTCATGTGCAACATACTGTACAATGCGTAATGTTACAGTCCTAACACTTACAAATGGCAATACCTTAAAGTCCTCTGAAGAAGTTTTACAACGTCTTTATTAATAGTGCAGATTAGGGGGAATAAATAGCATTAGAGAAGTCACTATCCAAATTGGGGATTGTTAGATTAGGAATGGATTTCTGTATTTCATGAGAACTGAAATGATCAGACTGTGAAAAATCCTAGATTTAATTCAAATATTAATAAAATTATGGGGCACGTGCAGTGATGCAAGAGATAGGTGTGCTCGTAAAGGATATGTAATTGTTAAAATGATAGGCAACTAACATGTACAGAGGATTATAAAAATCAAAAGAGGGCTCTAATCCTGATCATATCCCCAAGAGAGGATTCTAATGCCAAAAGCATAGATCCTGACTGCATGTCACTTGTCTTCCAAAGCTCTCTGCACTCTACTTAAATTTTAAACTGTTTTGCAATTTATTAAGTAACAGAAGAATGACGCGCTTATTGTTTTACAATGTCCGTCATCTATCCAGGTCCTATTTTCTATACTTTTTGATGTAGAAGGTTGAAATTCAAAATGTAGCTTACCATTGACATGTCCTGCTTCACGCTTTATTTTGGTTTCAATCGCTCACTGAGGTCAGAGTTACAGGAGTATGATTTAGAGGGGAGCATATACTTTATCGGGTATACAAATATGCAAAGGAGTGAAATTGGACATGCAGATTACTCTAGGCAATATCTGCATTACTATGAAGTTTGGGCAAATTCCCCTAATATGGTCGGAGTTGTGTGAGGGAGGGGGGGGGGTAGCTGTCATGTGATCTTTAGAATTATTAACTTTTTCAAATGGCTACATATGGCATGTGATATATCATTCGATCATTGTCTCATTTCCCTTTTTCTAAATACTACGTTCGAGAAAATAAATTTTTTTTTGGAAAAAAAAATGTAGGACCTAAAAAGTGCAGATAACAAGGAGGGATTAATTTCTTCTTACAGTTAGACTAAGTTATTCTTTTCTTTAAGAATAAGATAGCAAAGTACATTTTCATCTATGCCCAGGACATGAAATCTTTAAGATTTAGACAGCAATAAAATCTTACTTCTACATGTGATTTTGTTTGCACTGCAAGGTAAACTGAATATGAATGGAATACTGTAATGATACCAAAGATTTCTAGCTCTACAGGTCAGCCTCCAAATAACCTTCAGTAAGTATAAATTGTAATAATTAAGTTATTAGTACTTGACTGAAGAAGTACAACAATTCCTTCTATCAAAATAAGCAGCGCAATGCCTTATCTTAATTGGTTTGCATTGCAAAGGAAACTAAGGATATAATAGGATATGATCCATCGCTTCAGTTTTTCATGTTATTACATGAATTTCTGAAGGAGCACAAGCAAATAATTCTTCTCGTCTTATTGTGCCTTACGACAAATTATTGTCAGTATTTAAGACTAAGAAAATCCTTCCTGTTATTAACTGTCGTAGAGAAAAAAATTGAAACCGTGCACACACAACTAAAGAGGATCCCCTAAAATTATATAAAGGCATGAAGAACTGGAAACTTGAAAACCATAACTTATGACTAATACCATGTTCACACTATAATTCTTCTTGAAGATAATTTTACACTCATTCAAGATGAATCTACTCCAAGCTTTATCAACAAATCCATGTGTCCACACGGGCCTAATCATGATCAGAGGTGCAATTTTTGCCACTAGGTGGGATAGTGGAGCTATTAGCAATATGCACTTTAATGCCAACCCAATCTTCACGGATTATAAAAAAAAAATTATTTCTTCTTATTGATTTTATACCAATGTTCTTGAATTATTCATGGCATGCCATTGCAATCTCTATACATATAAAGAAGAATGTTTGTTTGTGGGTATGTATTTAATACAAATCTACAGTTTTATTCCGAGCTTGATGAAATTTGGCATACATGACCTTCAAATTATGAGGAAGGTCACTGTGTACTTCAGATTTCGAAAAAAATAATAATTATCGATAATAAATCGATATTCATAATGACGGCAGGGCATATTAGTAAGAAATATCTCTTGACCAACAATGCAAAGCAAAGTTTGTGCAATATAACTAAGGTTCAATTTGTAACAATGCATAGAATTCCTGTTATTCTTAGAACTGAGAGTTCTTAGTACTTAACAAATTCTTGAAAATCTTTAAAAATGATCAGTAACTGGAGATAATGGAGAGTTAGCAGACTATTGAGGAAGAGTGGAAAGACGACAGAGGAAGGAGTCCATTAGCTCCATGCTGTATTGAGCAAATGGTAAGCATGTCAATGGAAGAATTGGTAACCGCTAGACTACACAAAGTGATGAATGGCCAAGTTTTGCTTCAAGACATCGAGGGAAGATTGGGAATTGCAACAACATCAAGTGTACATCTAAATTAAGATTACGTAACTCAGAAATTATTTAGAACTAGCAAAGGTAACCGGCGTTGCCTGGGATAATTACACTTGCAGGTAAACAGAACAATCTCAAAAAATTAAATTAACTTTTGCAATATGTTAAAAATAAACACATGAAAACGCTTAGAATTAATACAGTAAAAAGTCATAATGAAAATTCGAAAAAAAATTTTTAAAGGCTCACAATGGCTGGACCTCTCCAAGGATGCCACTGCTAGTCTAAATAATTTCTTACTCACGTAATCTTACTTCAGATGTACACTTGATGGTGTTGCAATTCCCTTTCTTCTCTCGATGTCTTGAAGAAAAACTTGGCCATTCATTACTTTGTGTAGTCTAGTGGTCGCCGATTCTTCTATTTACTTGCTTCCCATTTGCTCAATACAGTATGGAGCTTAAGGAGTGCTTCCTCTGTCATCTTTCCACTCTTTCTCAATAATCTGCTAACTCTCCATTATCTCCAATTACTGATCATTTTTAAAGATTTTCAAGAAATTGTTAAGTACTAAGAACTCTCTTTTCTAAGAAAAGCCTGAATAAAAAGAATTCTATGCATTGTTACAAACTGAAACTTATCCATATTGCATCATCATTTTATGTTCATTGTTATAATTCTTGGAAAGACTGCTTTAACATTGCATCATCATTTTGTGCTCATTGTTACTGGTGAATTGCGCATTGATATCATTGTTGATGCGAACACGATGATCCTATTGTTGCACAAACTTTTCCTTGCATTATCGGTCATGAGATATATATTGTTGGTCCATGCAGTGTGTTTGTGAATTGCATGCTGGTATTGATATCTATATTTTGTTGATATCTATTGTTGTACAAACTTTGCCTTGCATTGTTGGTCATGAGAAATTTCTCATTAATATGCCTTGCCATAACCATGAATATTGATTTTTATCGATATTTATTATTTTTCCGAAATCTGAGGTAGACAGTGACCTTCCTCATGCTTTGAAGATCAAGTATGCAAAATTTCATCAAGATCGGAATAAAACTGTAGATTTGTATAAAAAACAAACAAACCCACCCACAAACAAACATCCTTCTTTATACAGGGTGAATACAAAAGTCTGAACACCCCTTTATTTTTTGAACCGAAGCACATATGTCAATTTTGATGAATCCAATGAATAGGAAGTTGTGGGTGGCCTATACCATGATGCACTTTTCATCATCCCAAATATGCAAATTAGGACACAAAAACCGTAAGGGATAGAGAAAAAAGCCCAATTGCAAACTTGTTCAGCATAAAAAAACAAACAAAACAAAACAAAAAAAAAATCATCCAAATCGGACCAACCAATCACCCACAATCACGTGGTGAACTGTTTGTAGCTTACAGAGTCACACTCCACAAACAAGTTACTTCAAACAGTTTAAAAAAAAGTTAATCAACAAAATGCTCGATGTGACGACCGTGGGCACCATAACACAATTGGGCACTGAACCTAACTGACACCAAAACATCGGCAAGCATGGCTGGTGTCACTCCTCGGCACGCTTCCTGGATTCGTTGAACCAGATCCTCCAGTGAGGCGGACTGCGTAGCATAAACCTTGTCCTTCTGGTATTCCCACAAGAAAAAGTCAAGTGGTGTAAAATCAGGGGAGCGGGGTGGCCAACAAACTGGTCCTCCTCAGCCAATCCATTGTTGTTCAAACATCTCACTTAGACGCTCGCGAACGACCAACCCGTAATGTGGAGGAGCTCCATCATGCTGAAACCACGTGCGCTTAGATGAGGCCAATGGCAAATTGTCAATGAAGTCTGTGACTACCACGTTGAGAATTTCAGCACGGTAGCGTTCTGCAGTTAGTGTTCCATCGTAAAATACGATCCAACCACAGTGTTATTGTACAATCCACACCACACATTGATTCTCCAGTTCACTTGACGAGTTGCTTCTCGCAGACATCAAGGGTTTTCGTCTGCCCAATGATGATGGTTGTGCCTGTTGATAACTCCATCCTTGGTGAACTGGGCTTCATCTGTCCAGAACACCACATGAATGAAGTTTGGATTGTCATCCAAGCAGGTAAGTAACCAGTTGCAGAAGGCAGTCCTAGCAACATAATCTAATGGCAGTAACTCTTGGTGACAAAGAATATGGTATGGGTGAAAATGATGTGCGTTTAGAATGTTGAGAACAGTTCTCTGATGGCACCCAACATCTGCAGCAATTGCTCTGCTGCTTGTGTGGGGATTTGCAGCAACTGCAGCCAAAACTAGTGTTGTTGTATCCTCGTCGCCTTGTGCCCTTGGTCGTCCTCGTTCTGCATTAACATTCCCTGTAGCCTCGAATCTTTGAATAATGTGACTCACTGTTTGACGAGATGGATGGCGTTCGTTAGGGTATCTGTCTTGATACAACCTAACTGCAGCATGTAGGTTTCTCCTTGCCTCTCTGAAGCAGATCATGTTGACCATTTCCGGAACAGTGTAGCTTGCCATCCTAGAATTGTTCTGTCTTCTGTGTGCTGAAACATGCCTTTTATTTGCTTTTCTGCATGAAAGTGAATGTGAGTATGGTAATTTATGTTAATTGTTTGATTTGTATGCTTTACATGGTTGAAATATCAACATTCAGTTTTCCTTGTGCAGTGTGACTGTTTGTAAGCTACAAACAGTTCACTACGTGATTGTGGGTGATTGGTTGGTCCGATTTGGATGATTTTTTTTTGTTTTGTTTATTTTTTTATGCTGAACAAGTTTGCAATTGGGTTTTTTACTCTATCCCTTACGGTTTTTGAGATAAATTTTGAATGTGTCTTAATATGCATATTTGGGATGATGAAAAGTGCACCTTGGGATAGGCCACCCACAACTTCCTATTCATTGGATTCATCAAAATTGACATATCTGCTTCGTTTAAAAAAATAAAAGGGGGGTTCAGACTTTTGTATTGACCCTGTATATATAGATAGAAAACAGTGGCATACTTGGAGAGGTCTATCCATTGTGAGCCTTTAAAAAATTTTTTGGGAATTCTCATTAAGAATGTTTACTGTATTAATTCTAAGCGTTTTCATGTGTTTATTTTTAAGATATTTCAAAATTTAATCAAAAAAACAGATTATCACCTAGCTTATTTGGTAACATAGCAGATCCAAACATTTCATAAAAATACATTTTGACTATATTCTGGATGTGTGAATGTGAATATTTTGATAACTGAGATGCTGACAATGCGATGATTGAACGTTCGTTTCAAGAATTATTTATAATGAGCATTAAATGATGATGCAGTGACAGAACATAAATAAGGCGGCGTCTGTTGAGGAGGAAAAGGAGTAACACGTTTATCCCTTGAGTTCCCTATCAAACGTCCAGACGACTGGCTAAAATTTGTGTGTCTGGAAAGAAAAGAGAAAGAACGAATATTGGTCAAACGAAGATAAAGACTAATGTGGATAATTGTAATGTGAATCTTAATATTAATAAAAAACTCTTCAACCAGAACAACACTAAGAAATAGGATAGGATACAACCACAGGTTGTATTTATCCTATTTCTTAGTGTTGCTGTGGTTAAAGAGTTTTTTATTAATATTAAGATTCACAAGAGTATTGGTCAGAGAAACTCTGCAGTTAAAACAGAAAAAGCTATACAGGCATTGGAAACATCTGAACAACGGAAGTTTTGAATAGAGCAAGAGGGTATAAAAGCTTCTACGTCAAGGGCAGGAAAAACTTGGGTCATAAGTATCTAGTGATGTTCCCTGGTGGTGAAGATGGATATCATTTTAATCTGAGGCAAGTCAACAAGAGGTTAAATAAAGTCCCGGTAAATCACCTAGAATGCCTGTTTTTCGGATTTTTCTAAGAATGGATAGTCCCTTCGCTCTGTGTTTTATTGATTGAGTTATTATTCAACCAATTTGGAGTTATAATTTAACTTCTTGAGATTGTTCTCCTTACCATAAGTGTAATTATCCTGGGCAATGCTGGGTCCTCTGCTAGTTAATTAATATAATTCTAAAATAATTAGCGAAGTGGCTTTTTCCACCATCATTAGTTGGAAAGCGTAGGAAATATCCCTAACATTTACTAGGATAACTCAGCTGTACATATAATTAGATAAAGATATAATAAATTGGTTTAATCAGCATAATTTTATGTCGGTCTGTAGCTATAGTGGCTAAAATAAAGTGGAAGCTCAAAGTTAATTTGCGGTTATGGAAGTGGGAAAAGGTGAAACGAAAATATTATGCTCTTTATAAGCATAATATATTTTCTCTGCGTTCAACATTTAATGCCAAAAAAATTATTAATAAAAAACTGTTAATGTGTTTTATTTTTTGTTATTTTATTCCTTTATTTAAACAGAAAAAAAGATAATTTTTCCAATTTGACATGCATGCCTGATGGTCAAATTGAAACTAATCATTAGATCTGATAAAAGCTTTCTCAATAAGAGCCACTATTCAAATCCCAGCTGTTACAGTCTTCTTTTTGTAAACTCTGCTTATAAGAGCAGTTTTTCAATTCCCCAACTGGGATCTTACAAGTGGGTTCGATTGTACTCTAGAAAATGCTTTAAAATGTCCATGGACTAAATGCACGAAAACAGCCATTAGATCTATAGAAATTGTAGCCTAGCAGGGAATCACCTATTGATGCTTTGCTTGGTCCTCCAAGTTTATTAGTAAAAGTACAAGCACACATATACACATCCATCCATCCAGCCATTAGTGGGATTCGAATCTACGACTCACTGGTTTCAAGAGCGACAAGATCTACACTTCAGCATTCTTGGCCACACACCTGGCTGATTTAGTTTCTCCATAACTGAATTACACCCCCTTGTATAGCATTGCCATCATCATTTACAACTATCATCTATCTAGAATGAGGTCTCCTCCAAATGTTCTACCTACATTATGTATGATTAATTTAAAAGAAATTTGGTCATAGGCCTCCACCCTGCCAAATGCATATCAGAGATATTTAATAAGGGTTAGTAAGGACAATCACAAACATCCACTCCACCTCAGGATTTAAACCTGCGATCCAATATCATGAAAGGACCTGCACCCTGATGCTCTTGACCACTGTACTTGTATATAAGGGAGGATCGAGAAGTAAAACGCAACAATTTTTTTATGGAATACTATTTTGGTCCGGATGTTCAAAGTTGACGAATTGAGTTTGAATCTTTCGCGAGAGACAACAATGGCTTGATAAGGTGTCGCCCTAGCAGAAGGACATAACTACTGAGCATAGATGGCATGTTAGCTAGCTTGTGAACTTCTGAAGAGGTTTAGTCCATTTTTTGTGGGCCAAAAGAAAAAATGCAAGTGATATCCACAGGGAAACGTTGACGATGTGTGGTGCTGATTGCCTGGACCGTAGCAACATCTCCAGGTGGTGCAGATTATGGTCGTGAAAAAAATTGAGGAATTTCGCTAGGAGGTCCTCAAGCATCCACTCTACACTGCAGAACTCTAACCATCTGACTACTATCACCTCTTTGGACCAATGAAGAAATTCCTATGAGGCTAACACTTCCGTTTGGATGAAGAGGTAAAATCAGCTGTGTGCAGGTGACTATACAACCGGAAAATGGGGTTTCATGAAGGAGGTGTATTGAATCTGGTGCCACGATGGGAGAATTGTGTCAAGAGACACATCGAAAAATAGGAATAACCTGCAGCTTTCTTGTGCATTGTTTCATTTTTACTTCATATTAAAAATGTTTTCACAAAAAATTGTTGTGTTACTTTTCGATCCTCCCTCGTATTTATGAAATAAATGGTTCTTAGCTTACATGTGCAGATATTGAAATTACAAGTTTCAAATATGAAGTTAATGTTTTGGATAACTTTTAATAAGTAATATTGTTGCTTTAATATATTTTAATACTGTCAATGACTTTATTTTAATACAGTGAATTTATTGGAATTTTCGATACAAAAATCAGGAGCTGAACCCGCGACTCCTTGTTAAATAATTTCACGTAACCTACCTGCCCCTATAACTACGTTATCTTTAAAAAATGAATCATTTGCTATATGAAAATATTTTAAACTCGCACCTCACAATGCGGACACTGGACGTGCTCTTCCTTCTTCGTCGTGCAGCAGTTGGGGTAAGGGAGGGCCAGGTCCGGGTGGCCCGTTAGTCGACGCACGTTCTCTTCGGCCGTCTCCAACGAGCGCATGCAGTAGTCACACGCGCGGTAACCAAACGTAGAGTTCCACAAGAATTGGCAGCAGACGAGAGGCTTCTCTTCGAATATTACGTCGCCTTCCTTGAAGGCTTTCAACGCAAACAAACCTTTACCCTTTCCAAAAAAATAAAATTCGATTCAATTTTATAGTAATTAAAATCTTAGATTATATATTTTATTATTCAATTTACGTTTTGTAATATCAAAAAAAAAATTAACAAAAATTTGCGGGACGAGATGTGAAGAACTTCTCCGTAACAAGTGGGAAATGTGTTCAAAGTTTGTTTTTTTTTGTTTTTGTTTTTACCTTGGTGCCGCCAATAATTCGCACTTCAAACGGTGGCGAGTCTAATTCACATGGCACGACCGTCTCTCCAGCAGCAAATCCTTCCAGCGTTGCGGCCATTTTTACAAACACGAGCGTTGCCAAGCGACGCCCTCTCTTGGCAAAAGTGGAAACGCATTGTGTGATGGCCATTGCCTCTCATCTTTTGGCTTGCATCATCCCAATGCAGTTATTAGCCATTGCTAGGATTGGACTTTTGCTTTCCTCTAAAAGCAAATTCCTCAAAAGATGTGCTAATACCCTCATTTCCCCTCAATGTCACTTGAATTATCAAAAGAGATAACCTATGTAATCAAAATTGTTTTTTGTGTTTTGCTTTTTTTTTAAACTAATTTTTAATTATCTTGATAAAAATGCATACAATTAATAGATGCAAAAATGAATTAAAAAAAAAAAAAAGATTTTATTAAAATTACTTATCAAGAACGTGCGACTGTTCCTTACAATATCGGATTTTATAATAAAAAATATTAAATATTAAAAATCAAAATAATTTACGGAACGTAATTTATTGTCGCTATAAATTCTGAACGTTGTTTAGCATTATTCACTTTGTACAAGTATACAACAAATACAATAATATCATGCTAAAAAGAAAAAAAAAAATATTAAACAAACACATGATAAAACAATATCCAGTCTTATTGGCAACTATTTCTTATTTTTGTTTTTTTCCTTTTCCAATACAAAAATATAATAATGAATTTTCTTTTCATTAGACAGGAGACATTATGTTATTTTGGTAAGCCTATACAGCTTAGTGTTACAAAGAAGGAATTTATATTTAAGAAATGCATATGGAACCTGAAATCAAACTTAAAAGTAAGGTAATGATAGCATCTACCACACATGTAAGAATACGTAATCTACATGCCTATCCCCAAAATGTCAATTTCACCTTCATGATGATTAAAGACATTCACATTATACTGCATATGGGGATTGAAGGATGATGCACATACCTAACCTCGCCAACGAGAACATGGAAGATTTGGGGTCAGATAAAATGAACACGGGATTCAATAAAAGTACTATATATAAGGTCATATTTGTATTCTTGGATTTAATTTCAAGATTTGTATGCATTTCTTGAATTTGATAACCCCTTTGTAAAAACTAAGCGGTACAATTACCTAAAAAACAAACTAATTAAAAAAATTCCTTTAAAGAGTTTTGATGGAAGAAACATTTGGCAAATCATTTCTATTTTCGGCAGCATTTTCATAGTGTGGATTGTCTTCCAAACACGTCGCACTGGGTTCAGAAGAGGAAGTCTCGGTTGTATCCGTATCCGGATTTGCAATGTCTTCTGTCTGTCCGTCGGAACCCTCTTCGAATGGCTTGTCGTTTTTCTTCAAGAGTGAAATAGAAGCGTGGCACATGGGGCATTTATCCTGCACGTAAAGCCACTTCCGAAGACAGGTTCCATGAAAGAAATGATGACATGTCGTGATCCGTGCACTTTTCATGTCGGTGTAACATATCACGCAGATGTCATTGTATTTCTCCAACTGTTCGGGGGTGGCCATGGGGAGAGATTCTATTTTCCGCACGGCCTCCCTCCTCAGAAGAAAGCTTTTCCATCCGGATTGCAATCGTTGCCACACATTAAAGTAACAATGTATCAATAGCACCGAAGAGTTTATCCAACTCCACTGTCCCACAATAGATTCCCTCAGCCCAGCACCGACGACAAAGACTGCAACAACGAATTCCAAAACCCTGGTGACCGCTCGAGCATAATAGACGATGTCGTCCAAAGCGTCCCAAGATTCCGATCTCCATGCGTCGTAAATAAAAAGGACGTAAACGACGAAGAGTCCCATAACTTGGACTGATGTCATGACGCAACTCGAAATGACGACTAACATCCAAAAATCTATCTGAAATATCAGACAAAGCATGTAAGTCATATACAAGGGAAAAATAAATAAAAAGAGACAAAGAATTATGGTGCGAAGGTGTTTGTAAATGCTTTTGTTATGAGAAGCACTCAACGCCAACATTATGGGCTCTGCAATCTCGAACATCGATTGAATAAGAGATGACAAAACTATGAACAAAATAATGCTCATCACAGCGGTTCGGCGAGGCATGCGAAGGTCAATGAGGCCCGTCTGTAAAGCTAGGAGAACCATCGTCAGACCCTCGGTCCATCCGCTGTGCATGACGTTGTCGATGACAAATGCATTATAGCCTTGTAGGTAAAACTTTGTCAGGGACAAAATAAAATAAGACAAATAAGCTAAAGCCACACAGGTTCCGGCGAGACTAATGGGAGAATCACAAATATTACTGACGCATGTCAACAATATCAAATACCATTCCTCACGAAGGATGGGATGATGGGTAACGACGATAAACTGATACATCTGTGCCGTCAACTGGATGATCCAGAACCAAAGCAGAAGCAAAGGAACAAACAGCCTATTCCACAAAGCAACAAATATGCCAAACCAGCCATATAATTCCGAGTCTAAGCTGACGGAGACGTAGACTAGTTTTAGATAGTCCAAAAGATTCGGGATGTAAATAATAATATAGTACATAGTCTGTAGGATCATGAAAGCACTAGCAAAATTATGAACAACCATCAGGGTGGAGACGGGGAAGCCAGAAAGGCGAACAACCACAGGAAGAGAATACATGGCTAACAGCATCCGTCCCATGTTATGCTGGACGTCGAGTAGGAAGGCGACGAGCGATGCCACCAGCATGTGAACAACAAGGGCTGCCATCTGCCTTTTCAAGAAATTCGAGTCTTCACCAATCGCTGCATTCTGTTCCATGATGATATACTGGTGGGAGAACAGATGGGCAGCTGCCAGCAAACTTGCACTGATGTAGTGCATGTAGAGATCGACTAGTCGTGGAAGAGGTAACAACATGAGCAGAAACCCTTGACATAGCACTAGAAAAAAAAAATAACACATTAAGATTCAATAAAACAATTCATAATACTTTAAAAAGATATTAAAAAAACAAGAAATATGTCCATGAAATATAAACCCATATCAATACACAGCCCGATTTATTAATTTAATAATAATATCCCACCTTGAAACAGTAGATCATTTCGTGTAAATGGAAGGATCACGTGATAGCAAGGAAGCATACAAGTCCAAGAACGACATCCTAAACTTTAGTTTGGCCAATGAAAAAACAGCAACCAGAGTGAATTGTTGGAGTTTGAATAAGAAATGACTATACAGGTTGGTGAACAAAATGTCGTATGTTGAAAACAGGTTATATTATTTTTAACTGACCAAATATTCTGTAACAGTTGGTATCACAATACTCACTGGAATGTGCATGTGCTCAATATTTCCATCTTCTTGGCATATGACCTTTTTAAGATAAACCATCACATTTGTGACCACTTTACAAAACAATTCCTGGGCCAGTCTCTGGAGGAAACAATCCTGGAATCTAAAGTATGCCTAATGGTTCTCTGGATGGGATGCGCAGGGGTTCTCTTCAATCTATATTGACAACTCGGGGAAAAAAGACCCAATGGCATACATAGTGGCATTACATTTTCTGGCTTATTGTGGTGGAAAGCATATTGAACATTTATTGCGCAAGTCTCGTGATAAATAAAAACAGATTTCATTGTTACTTTTTCTGTTTTTTTTTGGCCTCAGGACAATTAAAAATCTATTTTTCCCATCCCAACTTGGAAGTCATTTTTTTTTTCTTATGCCATACCATTTCCCCCTTTTATGCATATATTCAGGTCAAATTTCAGGTCATTCTGACCAGCGGTTCTTTTTTAACGGTTTTTTGAAAGTTGAACTTTAATTATAATCACCATATTTATATATCAGAACATAAACTCAACTATGAGAACTATGCTTACATGAAATGTTTCATCGGAAAAACAGACACTGCAAAAAACCATTCTCCTCATCAATCTGCTGCAAAATGTTGTTTGTCTTGGATGCAAAGTATTTTGGTACAGAAAAGACTGTTTGACAAGACAGAATAATGAGCTTTACACTGGCCCCGGAGCACAAGTGATTTAACTGCAGCAGTCAAGCCTAGGCTTTCTTGAACCAGATCTTGAACTATTTTATTTTATTTACACAACAGTCTATAAAGTATTTGTAAATTTTTCAGATGCTCCCTGTTTTATTTCCGTAAGCCAATAGATTTTGATTTTAGGTAATGGAAACAAACATCAACTATCCTGTTTTCGTATTGAAAATATCACATGCAGACTCTCCATCATGAAAACTTGAGCAGAGTTATTTACCAACAAGGTAAACATATTGAACATGTCTTTCACACATACAAACCATGCACATTCCAGTAAGTATTGTAATACCAACTATATGAAATATTTTTTGCTTTGACAAAATATACTGTAGTCTCTATCCAATATGTTAGCTTTATTACAGGATTTTTTCCCATTGTGCCCTATTTCAGTTTAATTCCATGGTTTTAGTGTCTTGCTTTTCTTTCCTTCTACATTTGTCATTTATGAAATATTTGGTAGAGTAAAAATTATATAAGCCATTTTCAGTGTACGGCATCTTGTGTATCACTCTTAGATGTTCAAAAGGTTGGATTAAGCAATTGCCAAACAGCCACTTTTCTGCATGGTGATTTCTAAGTGGTGTACATCAGGAAAAACAAACTGCTTGAAACCGTTGATGGAAAGTTAAAGAGGGGTTTCAAAAATTGTAAAAAAAAAAAAATAATAATAATAATAATAAATAAAGAAATGAATAAAAAAATAAATAAGTAAATAAAAATCAAAAGGCCATGGTGAAGCAAATGGATGCTTTAATGACGTCGTAGAGAGGAATGTCTGTAAACGAATAGCATGATGATGTTCTGCTTAACTGTACATTCCAACATATGGTCATCTTGAGTGCCACTGCTCTCTACAGAAAAAAACAACAAGAAATGTGCCTTTTATGGGCCAAGGAACATGCGTCAATAGGCCATTAATGATTGGAACATCTTGCACAGCCAGGTGCGTCAAGATTTACTGTGGCGATGCACGAGTTCATCCCTTTTTTTTTTTTTTCCCCCCACTTTGCCACACCCACAAAAACGTGACAAACTTGTGCATCCAATATATCGCACCATTCAGTTTGGAAAGGTTGGAATTTGGTGAAAACAACAAACATGCTGGTAGTGCAAATATTATGCGTGGTGAATGTCATGACACGAATTAGGCCACCTGTATAACAATCTTTCAATGACACTCCATGCCTCAACACTGCTGTCAACCGGATCCATCCATTTATGGTTATACTTGGGGTTAGAATCTATTAAGACATGCATCATGTCACAAGGCCCAAAATATCACAGACTGGTTCACGAAACCTGAGTAAGTTCACGTTGCTGCAGTGGCCTGCATGATCACCAGAAACTCATTCTTATAGAACATTTATGCAAGGAGCTGGAAAGAGCTGTTGGCAACATGCCTTCACCAAGTCGATTCGACAGGAGTTATGTGATGCACTTGTCTTGGCATGGAGTCAACTTTCACTGGTACCAGAATGTTTCCAAACAGAATATTTCAATGCCACGACGCATTCAAGCTGTATTGGATTCAAAGAGAAACTCTACACGTTACTAAAGCAGGGTGTTCCTATCAAACTGATAAGTCATATTAAAATAGGAGTCTCAAATGACATCATATTGAGCCACCCCCTCCCTTTTTTATTTTCCTGGTCTGAGTCTGGCTAAGTTCGATATAAAAATATAAAATCATAGAAGAAGATAATGGAAAAGATCACAAGCCGTACCGCCAGTACAGCTGAGCTTAGGACTAACTCACCGAGATTTGTTAGAACGGCCGTGATAACATCTTGCCACTGTAAAGCATTTGGTAGAGACTTGGACTTATCGTGTTGCCACCAATAATCGATCACAAACAAACCTGGTAGCCTGAGAATGATGGTGGCAACCGATTCAAAGCGTTCTTTCGAAATTTTCAACCACATTTTCGATTAGTGCGAAAACTTCATTTCGCGATGACAGTTACATTTTGCTTCCAAAGTTTCAATTTAACGTAAATAGAGGACATCTGACATCAGCGACATGAAAACGACATCGCGATCGAGCTTGGAACTCACTTGACTAAATTCATTGTCAGCAATCATTAAAAAAATAATAATTTATAAAAAATAATAATTTGTAAAAATAAAAATTACTGGTTGTTATATTATTGGGCTTTTTGAGTTTTTTTTTTTAAATTCCTCCTGTACTTGAATTTATTTATTGCGTTACTGCTATTATGGCGTCCTTCATGATCAGGAAAAACGTTTTCTCGGTTTCTGGTTGACTTCTTAAAAATAAATATGCAGCACGACGATGTAAGTTATTTTAAATTTTAGTATGAATGAAAGCTTTTCATTAACTACAAAAATGGACGTTTTACTTGTCAAACTAACAACAGAAATTAATTACTTGATTAGCTTTATAATGTCGTTGTCACTGTCACATGTGTTTGATCAGACGACGAATCTTATTTCGTAGTACATCAGCAAATCGTAAAACTTTATCAATAAATACATTTTTTCTTATATTCAGATTGTGCAAATTAACCTGATTTAATATTAAGAAAATAAATCCTACATCAATAAATGAAGCCATAAGCTTCGTCGCTATTATGAAGAGTAGGTTGGTCGCACCACCATAGTTCATTGTTGATGTAACTTGCTTAATCTATGCTGATCAAACGTGTCGATTTTTCACCCTTGGTCCCAATATATTTGGAAGGCAAGTTTATTTATCCCGATTTCGGTTATTCTGTCACGATTCATATAAAACTTCATCCAAGATGTAACGGAAAGAGATTCCTTCACCCGCATTCTGACGGAGGCAAACCCCTCAGCCTCTACCACCATGCATTGGATCAGATATCTCGTCCTTCTCAGAAATCATTGAGCTACAGGAATCCCCTATTTGCCTTCGGGACGAAACCTTCGTTGAAATATATGAGGTGTAACATACTATGTACACCCCTGTAGTTTCAGAATAATTCGTCAAGTATTTTTCTAGATATTCGACAAAACGTCTAAAATCAAAGGTGTTCATATTATTTTTTCCAACCCCTGTATGTTATTAATATTTAAATTTTTAGGCAATAAAAATATTGTGTATATGTTAATACAAATTGTCACCCTGAGAATTATATATAACTAGCAAACCCGCGCCCGGCGTTGCCTGGGCTTTTTAAATCATGAAATAAAAATACAGTATAGGTAAATTTTAAAAAAACCTTTATTTAATGTCAAAAAATTAATGGCAGTTTTTGGACTACACCTAAGTTTTGAGTACTTCCTTATAAACGACATTTAATGTTGTTGCATCTTTACTGCAAATGTATAAATTTCTAGGGTCGCTAACTCTAGAACAGTTGGCCATGTGAGAAACAATCTTCTTGCAAATTTACTCCAGCTACTTTCAATGTTTGGCCTTGAGATTTGTTAATTGTTATGGCAAAGCAAAGTTTAACTGGAAATTGAATGCGTTTGAACTGAAAAGGTAAGTCTGTAGGTATTAAAGGGATTCTTGGAATTAAAACTGTTTCACCAAGACCACTTCCAGTAATAATTGAACCTTCTATCACATTATCTTTTAGTGATTTCACAATTAACCTTGTTCCATTACAAAGTGTTGGAGGATTTAAATTTCTAAGTAACATTATAGGAACACCAATTTTAAGTTGTAATGAGTTTAAAAATTCCACAGGGTAATGTACTGCATTTTCAGTTTGTAAAACTGTGTTGATGGAACAATACTGTTTTACATTTCCTTCAACTTTGTTCATTATTTTTAAGTTTATTAGGTTAGCAGAATCGTTACATGGTGTTAATATAGTCCTCTCTTGGAACCATCCTAAAGACTTGGACTGAATATTAGAAATATCGGGGTAAATTTTTTCAATCAAAGAATCTAGTGATTCGACATAATTGCACAATGAAGAATCAAGTTTTATCCTACATTTACTTCTGGTTCACTGCCACAACCAATTTTCAACAATTTTGTAGAAAATGCATCTGCCTGTTGATCATTATTTAAAAGGACCCTCATGTTTTTAGTGAGTGAAAGGTGAATAACATGCTCCCAAATAAAAGACTTTTTTATGCAAGCATTTACTTCGTCAGCAACTGTACCTTTTGTTATAACTGGTAGAGTTTGACGAAAGTCACCTGTGAATAAAAATGTCAAGCCACCCATTATTTGATTGGAGTTTCTAAGATCTTTCAGAGTGCGATGCAAAGCTTCAACAACAACCTTATTTGCCATAGTAGCTTCATCCCAAACTATCAAGGAAGATTGACGAAGTAATTTTGCAGTAGCATTTTCTTTTTTAATTTGGCAGAAAGGAGTGTCCCCTGGTATAATTGTGAGGGGAAGTTTAAAAGTGGAGTGTGCAGTTCGTCCCCCCCAGTAACAATGTTGCTGCTATTGCTGAAGATGCAACGGCAATAGCTATCTTATTGAAACTTCTAATTTTGCATAGTATTAAGTTTGTTAAAAAAGTTTTTCCTGTGCCTCCAGGAGCATCTAAAAAGAATAGCTTTCCTTCACCATTTTGTACACTTGTAATAACCTTATCGTATGCGAAACGTTCGGTTTCGCTTCGCATGGTTTCTGTTTACACAGCTGTTAGAGGAGAAAAAAGCATGGCAGCCTATCGCAAAAATAGTACGTATTTCATTGAGTTCCTTTCAATTTTTTTGTGTTATATATTTTTTATTTTTTTATTGAATTAGTTTATTGAAATATTAAGTGGTGGAGTTACAGTATAGGTAAATTTTAAAAAACCTTTATTTAATGTCAAAAAATTAATGGAAGTTTTTGGACTACACCTAAGTCTTGAGTACTTCCTTATAAACGACATTTAATGTTGTTGCATCTTTACTGCAAATGTATAAATTTCTAGGATCGCTAACTCTAGAACAGGCAACATACAGTTGGCCATGTGAGAAACAATGTTCTTGCAAATTTACTCAGCTATTAAGATGAAGTAGAATTAGCTTATGTTTGTTTGTTTGCTCAAGAGATGGCGCTAAGCGTTTCGATCGCCGATCACCATATGATGAGCAGCCATGTTGACGCATTTTGAGAGCAATTAACGTAAATAATTTAATATAAAACCAATTTTTATGAATTAATACCTAGCCTACAAAGTTTCTACATAAATCCCCTAACAAACAAAACTTGTTTCATAAAAATCGATGCAGTAGTTCTTAAGGTTATCGAGCACATACACCGGGGAAGTGATTTAGATTTATACTATGTATAGATTTGAGCAAAATAATATGGTTAATTTAAGGCCGGTTCACATTCAGTGACTTCGCGTCTAAATTGCCGTATCTGGCGCATTAGACGCAATTTTGGTTGCCGGAGCAGTTTCACATTCAGCGAATTTCCGACGGAAAGCAGGTTAGAGCCTACAGCTGCACAGGTTTTCGAATTCCAACCGTGTTGGAATTTTCAGAAGTTGCTCCTAATGCACAGCCAATCAACTACGAGTGAGCATCTCTCTAGTCCCAGAATTCTTCGCAACTGTTTCTAACCCACTTCTGCCAGTCAAGTCGGCCATATTGAAATTCGCCGATAGTGTGTTTTCTGTACACGTGTCTCGTTTTCTATCATTTTTCCTTATAAAAAAATATAATATATTCATGTACACGATGCCAAGAAAGCCATGTTATCACGATATATATACACGAAGTCTAGAAAGCAACAGAGACTGGATGAAAGAAAGACTGATCGAACAACCAATCAGAGTGGAGTTCTCATAGCTGGGGGGGGGGGGGG
>JAHWFO010082787.1:306670-354072 GCA_023313115.1 Rhysida immarginata
TTTGTGATGCTTAACAAACACCTGGATTCGGGAAAACGCTTCACTCTGCGAAGTCGTTGAATGTGAACCGGCCTTTACACTTATCTCTACAATCGCAGATGCCACACTCAGCGCTGCGTGCCTCAAATTAGGGATGAGCGATATATTATCGTTATCGCGATATTTAGGTCTTGATATATCGATATCTTTCGATATTTTAATGGTGCCAATATATCGATGGATATCGATGTTTTCCCCTGATATATTGGATTTTCAAAGGGCAATGAAGGCATTCAAATTTTGAATTTCAAAGCAGACAAAAATATAAATTTCCTTTTTATTTTAATTATCTTCTTTCGTTGTTTTTTCTTTGTCAATCACGTATTCAAGAAAAGCATGTGATGTGGCTCTCATAGGTATAGCATTATGTGATTGGTTGTGTTTTATCAGATTGGGCCACAACAGTGTTTACAGTTTAATTATTCATAAATCAACTTTCATCCCAGAACGGGTGATTAGTTCTTTATCCAAGTGGTAAGCTGACTAGTCTTTGGGAATAGCATGAAAGTCTGGAATCCGAAAACTGATGATTTTACAGATCTAAGTAAAGGTGAACTTCACGTGGTGTTAAGACATTATCTTTCACGTCCAGTCATCACTAGAGATAACAATCCGTTTTCATTTTGGATACACTCATAGTTATCCTTATCTATCAAAAATAGGACTGAAAGATCTTCTTTCATGTTCTACATCCGTGCCTGCGGCAAGATTGTTTTTCCAAGCGGGCAATATTGTAACAGAAAAATGTAATGGGTTGAAACCTGAAAGATTTTCCAAATTTTTATTTTTAAGTTTAATTGGTGATGATTTTGGGATGAAGTGCTTTGATTTGTTACTGTGCACTTAGTTAACTTTTTTGTAATATTGTATAATAAAACAAAAGCAATAAAACTTTGATAGTTTTTCAAACTGTTTTTTTATTCACTTCACTTTCAGGTGTTATTTTGACTGCAACTTAAATTGAAAGCATAATTTAGCCAACTTTTAAACTGTCGATATATCGTGTTAAATATTGGAGTTTTTGCGATAATATCACAAATATAATATCGGCTGTTCAAGCAACATGATACATCGAAATACGAGATTTTAGAAAATATCGCCCATCTCTTCCTCAAATAAACTCCCTAGCAAACTTTTTCTCGGGGCTATGTGCCATGCTGGCGCTAGGCACCTCAGCCTGAGAGAGTGATATGTACCCCCACCTGTTTGTTAATAAGGTGAAGACTTCATTCTTGATTGGTTCGTGAGTCCACCACTTGCTGTGTGTGATTGTGCAGATAGTGTAAATTATCTTATTGGGAAGAATATCCATACACATAACATGAGGTCTGCCCAAAAGTTCCTGATACATCAGCTTCACAATCAAGCTAGTCACTTTTTAATATTTCTAAGCTTAAAAATTCTGAATAAGTAATACAAATTGATTTCATTCAAAGTCATTTGTATTGACAAGTATAAGTAATATAAAAAGAAACAAAAAAGTATATAACATAAAAAAGTATCTCTAACCGATAAATAAATACCTTAAACTACTGTTTTCTTTCTATATTGTTTTTGTATATTGCCTTTGGTCGAAGATTTTAGATATATTAAACGATTACTAAGATACCGATAACCAAAATTTAATACCTTATTATCTTTGATTATCAATTTATAATCATTGATATGTCGTATTGTGCAGCACTTGTGATTAAGCTCAAATTCCTCTGTTGTGGCAAATATTCTCCTCTATAGCTTGATTTTCATTTTCAGAAACAGAAGTTGAATGCAGATGAAGAACAAAAGCTGTTATACCTACATAATGAAACTAATCTTTTTCATATTTTTCTGAAAGAATCAGCTGAGAAATGTTATATGATAATCCCACCATGTTGCAGAGACTTGGGTTGCTCTTCAAAAAAACTTCTAGATTCCTACTTCAGTCTCATTTTCTGGTGCAATTCATGATTGATGGTCATCCTGAACAATGCTTGTTCAAGATACAGGTGTCAATTGCCTTCAAGATCACTAACATGTGGGTTAAAGTTCTACCAAGGCATAGGGGTTGTGCTTGTTTGGTGTTTGTCTGTACATAAATTAATACTCAGCATTGATACAAGAGCATGCCGATCTCTCATATTGACCATTGCAAATTGCATCATACGACAAATGTGGCACTGCAAAAGCACTCATCAAAAATAAATATGTTCAAATATACCATAAGCAAAACTTTGTTCCTCTTAAATAATAAATTTGTTTAATAAGTGTGCATATCGCATTGCATTTTGCTTCATATAAAGACATTTGATTGTAATTGTTTTCGTATTAAAACAACACGGATGTTTCAGCATGGTTCTGTACCCTGTTGCTGCCTTGTGGCCCTTTCAAATCATTATTTGTGCTTTTTGAAGGTTAATGAGAGTGAACAATTAGCTATATTCTAAAACCTTGGCTGACGTAGAGTGTGTCCCTTTATCAGGAGCCAACATCCCTGTTGCCCCATTCATCGTATGGGTTTCACTGATAAATATAAAAATAAACTGTTTCCTAAAAGTTAAGAGGAAAATAAGCAAGAAGATATTCATTTCAACATATGCAAGAAATCAAAGAATGTGGACTAGAACCACATAGGCTTGACTTTGAAATTCTAAATTTTAGTGACTTCTACAAAGCATGCGAGTCAGTGGAGATATTCTTTAATGAATTGTGATGGAAAGTTAACCCGTGCCAACCATCTAATCAAACATAAACAAAGTTGGTAAAATAAAGGAAGTCATGGATGCAGTGATGTAGTCTGAAGAGTACAGGAAGCTCAACTCTGGAAGCCACTGAAATTTACATTAGTATTAGGGAGACAAAAGTGAATGTTGTGTTTAACCAAATGAATTTTGATTTAGAACCTGTATTTGACTATTGGTAAATCAAGAGTCAAGCTTTTTTGCATTTCCTTTTTGCACATTGCTGAGTCATTCTTGATTGAGTGTTTCTCACTTCCTTAATGCTGTTGTATATATATTGCTTATTTCTCCTCATTTGTGCAATCTGATTTAACATCAGCATCATTAAAGTTCTTAATTATTGCTTAATTGTGATCTTTTCATTCATTATTAAAATTAATCTTCCCTTTCCCTAAACTGTCTGAATGATCATAATTACTCCTCAATCTTATTTATTTCAAAATAATAAATAATTATAAGATCGAATTTATCACTTGAGATATACACATGCATGCATTCTGATTGAGAATCATCCTATTACATGTACATAACCAAATTAAGTCTCGCTTACTTACTCACTCACTTAAATCCCATTTCATTGAACTATTTATTCTTCATAATGGAAAATGATAAGGCTTCAGTTTTTATTTTATACAAGTTAAATCTGATATGTAGACTTTTGGGTTTGTTATACAATAAATTTAATTGAGAAAGTTGATTTCACCACCTTTTGTTTATCATTGAATCATTATTATTAAAACATTTTGCCAATCAATTAATTATTGGCAGACGCTTTAAGAATTGGTCTTTGAACTCTGTTAATAAAATCCGGTGATGACCTATGTGATTTTTCCTTATTACTCGTGACATTAAATTATGTCTTAATGCTACAGGCTCATGTAGTGTTATAATTCTGTTAAAGAGAAGAATTTTTTTCATGTTGAATGTAGATCATGTAAATAAATCTTATTTACGTTGTAAATTTCTTTTGCAGGCAATATGGAGCATTATTAATTCGTCGTTCTGCTCCTTTAAAGTGAAGTAAGTGTTCATTGGAATTTTTTTTCCCATGAATTTTAATTAGATTAAGTTTGTTTTAATTATACAACAATTTTTCATATGTTTTTATAATTGATATTTAACAAGTCTTATAAAATGAAAATATACCCCAAAAAGTATTGGAAATTGAGAAAGGTTAGATTTATAAAATATTAAAAGCTAAATTCTGTCATCAGAGACCATTGTATTTAAAATTAAGGACAAAGATACTAATAATTAGCATATAGAGGGTGTTTCAGAAAATTTGATATCATTTAAGATGTAAATATCTTGATTAAAGATGTAGATATCTTGATTTATATAGTATGGCACCCAGTGTGGATGCGTTTGAGTGAGCTCCGTAATTGTGAGCAGTTTTGAGCGTTTTACACTACGATGTGCTCAGTATAACCTACTATATTTAAATTCAACACCCCTATGTCATGTAGGTATTTCTGTGATATATTTAACTTTTACTGCCTTGTTCTAAAGTATTTTTTTTCAAAGGCAGTTATAATCTATCGCACGTAAATTGAGCGGAGGACGTTATTTCTTGTCGAGGTGGCAGGTAGCAGTTGTCTACTTGATGGCAGATTAATTCCGTTTATTTGATCCCTGGCTTTTATATTTGATATATATTAGATTTTGGTGGACTTTGGAATATTTGTATATTACTACACAATGCCTAAAGCCGAGAAAAATGTTGTTGCTCCGAAGCAGGGAAACCCCCGCCATCTCGAGATGGATTCTCCTAGCGAAGCCGCCGATAAGAATTTAGTTTCTTCGGTTGAAAAAGTTCTTAACGACCATTTTAATGATGATAATTTTTGTGGATAAATTAGTCTCTTTGCTGTTGGCTAAAATTAGTGATCGTCTAGAGAAGCAAATCTCTACGATTTCGAATAAACTGACTGATACGATAAAAAATGTTGATTCGTTAACCTCGCATCTTACTGAGATAGACAATCAAATTTCAGCCATCAATACCCAATTGGCTAAAATGGATACGTCCACTCACGTTAATGAGAAGTCGGCCCTCGATCAGACGTTAGAGAAAATTGATGAACTAGAACAGTATTCAAGAAGAAATAATTTGAGGATCTTGGGAATCCCGGATAAGTCGTCAGAGGACCTAGCAGTGGTGGTGGCGGAGATTTGCGTTTCCAAATTGGGTGTTCAGGTTACTCCAGGTGATATCGCTGCGATTCATCGTCTGGGTCCCCGTAGTTCTGCATCATCAAGGCCAGTACTTTTACAATTATTCTCCACCTCCTGGCGAGATCGCATAGTGAAAAACCGTGGTAGTTTACGGAACACTAGTATGGTAATTTTGGAGGACCTGACCACCCGTCGGTACAAACTGCTGCGTGAGGCGAAGTCCAAGCTAGGTGTGTAGCAGGCTCGGTCTTCCGGTGGCAGGATTTTTGCGAAGACTCTGGGCGGTAAGATAGTTAAAATATCTTCAGAAGATTTGTGCAATCTGCTGTGTTCTTAATATGTTGATATAGTGCTTTATGTTGTTTCCATTGATTAATTCCGCTTAGCTGTATCCTTAATAATATGGGGTTGCTTAATTAAATAATTTGTCTGTACTGTACTTTCTTCGGTCATTTACGGATGATTATAATTATTGTACCTATTGGTTGATATTTATGTTTTCGATTGTGTAGGATTGATGATTATTGCTTGCTGCATTTTCATGTGTTACATACTGTATAGATTAAGTTGGTATTGGGCCTTACACATGATATAGGTTTGTTTTGTTTATACATTATTATGTTGATGCTTTCTAATAATAACCTTAATTTGTAGAGCTCATTGCTGCTCCATTACTATGAATAATAGTTCGAGTTTAAGTTGTACGGGTTTGTTGTTGTAGATTTTTAGTGTTCAAGTCATTAATGTCAATCTTAATTAGTTAAGTAGTGCCTATTGCAAATATGTCTTTTAGTGATTGAGACCTCACTCCCATACCTTTGGATTCTGTTAACAATGCGTTATCTGAACTCCCTAATACTGAGCGTTATTTTACATTGTTTTTTTGCAACGTCCAAAGTCTTACTGCTAACCTAGAGGTGTTGATGGTTAACCTCAACTTGCTGGACGTATCTCCATCTGTTATTGTCCTTGCAGAGACCTGGAGTGCTGACCATTTAAGTATTCCGGATATATCAAATTATCGGGTTTTTTCGATTAACAGGTCCAACAAGCGTGGAGGGGGCGTTTGTGCGTATGTTTTAAATAATTATGAATTTAGCGTTCTTTCGTCTTGCACGTTAATTACCTTAGATTACGAAATTTTGACAATACAGATTAGCTTGAAAAAAGTTTTAATTGCAGTTTATCACCCCCCTACAGGCAATTTTTTAGCGTTTTGTCAGTGTCTTACTACGGTACTGCTCGAGACATCATTTTCAGGAAAAGAGATCTTGCTAGTGGGGGATTTTAACATAGATTTGAATAAATCTTCCCCTATGTTAAATACTTTTCTGGATTTAATTCCTCGGGCGGGATTGCATATCAATGTGCGCACTTACACGCATTTTTCGATGCACCATCAATCTTAGTCCTCCATTGACTGTTTCTCTACGATGGGTAACCCATTACTTAGTTGTTCACTAAACGTTAAGATTAGTGATCACTTCCCGTTGTTAATTGTATATCCTGCTCCGGGTCATTGTATTCCACCTAGAAATAGAAATCCCACTAGATTGGTCTCTAATGAGCGTATCGTTGTTTTTCGCACTTTTTTAGTGTTGACTGATTGGGACCTCATTCTGAGTTCGGTTAATAATATTGACATGTTATTTTTTAGATTTATTGAACAACTTAGAATCGGATGGGATCGTTATTTTAAACTAACTAAACCGAAGCCGGCAAGAATACAGAAGTCGTTCCCTCGGCATCCCTGGATGAATGATGAATTATTAGTTATGATTAAGCAGAAGAACTCTCTATACATTTGATCTAGAAAAAAACCTTTCAGTTCGGTTGGTCAGAGAGTTTAAGCAATTTTCTAATAAAGTTAAGAAATAATTACCTGTATTAAGTCCCAATATTATGCTCATACCTTCCAACGTTTATCTTTATCAGCTGATAAGTTGAAAGTAGTAAATAAATTACTAAAAAATTCTAGCTCACCTTTCCAGCGTACTCGTGAGGTTACTGCTTCAGCACTAACTGACTTTTTACTCACGTTGTTACCACCCGGCCAATCGATAAATTCTAAAGATAGTGATACAATTAATAAAGACAACACTTTATCTCCAGCAAGTTTTTTCACTGCTCCAACCACTATGGAGGAGGTTACAGGGCTTGAAATTCAAATTTTTCATGGAGGGGATCCTCCCCTCCTATGTTTGTAAATGGAGGGGAGTTGAACTGTTTGGGAGGGAGACAATAAGTTATAGGTTATACAAGTGATTTTTCAAAATATTTTAATTTAAGTTTTGTACATAAATTAAATGTGTTAAAAATAATAAAATACCAAAAACTCAGTCATAAGATAAATGTAATAAATTCTTATATTTCAATAAACAAAAAATTAAATAGTCATAGATGTGAGGTTCTTCTGCACCGTAGCTATTAACATAACGGATTGTGATCTTGCAGTACAGCATGTTTGGTAAAAATTAGATAACCAGCTGGTTTCGACTTTTATTCCTGCCTTCATTTATATAATCCGTTACGTTATACAAAATTAAATACCACTAAAATATATAAAAATGGATTTTAAAGTGTCTTGATATTTAGCAATCTCTGGACACGATTTTGAAGTATCATCTAAACACAATGCTAATCTATGAGCTACACAATAAATTCCTATTTTTCTCTTGACAATACCGCAACAGTGACGATTGGAACTAGCGAAATTTCATTGGTTCAAAAGTTAAATCTCCATGAAAAAAATTCACCAATAATGACTGACGACAAATTAAACTCATAATATAATGATTTATGGACGGAAAAGATTCGTATCCAAAACTTATATTGTAAGATATAAAGAAAAAAATAACATTATCTTTAAATCTTAATAAAATCATAAAAACATTTAATATGATTAAATTTCACGGGCGGGGAAACTTCCCTCCTGAAAGTTTTCTTGGGCGAGGTTTTAAAATTTTGGGCGAGAATCCCGCCATCCTGCCCTGAATTTCAAGCCCTGAGGTTAGACTGGTGATTGTTGGACTAAAATCTAGGCCAACGGTTGACCCCTGAGGCTTTCGGGCCGATGTTCTTAAAGCTGTGGCTGAGGAGATCGAGTTCCCCTTGTCAATCTTATTTAACCATTCATTGATTACCGGTACCTTTCCTTCCGCTCTGAAGCTCGCTAGAGTAACCCCTATCTTTAAGAAAGGGGATCCTGCAAATTTTGGCAAAAACAGGCTAGTTACAACCCTTTCAGTTTTTTCAAAGGTTATGGAGAAATTGTTTTATAAGCGTTTAGCATCTTATATATTTTCGAGTAATTTTATTAGCAACAGCCAGCATGGCTTTGTTCCGAATAGGAGCACAGATACTGCTTGCTTTGAGCTCACGGAGTCCATTATAACTGAAATGGTCGATAATAATTTGGTAGCAGCATTATTTGTGGATTTACGAAAGCCTTTGATACTGTTTCCATTCCATTATTACTTGCAAAGCTTAGAGCGTATTTCCATATATTTGGTACACCATTGACTTGGATTGCTAGCTTTCTTCAGGATAGGAAATACTTTTTAAGTTATGATGGTTTCTCTTCATCATTGATTAATAGGAACCTTGGAGTACCACAGGGCTCCATCCTGTCTCCTATATTGTTTGCTTTGTTCATTAATGATCTTCCTAATGCTTTAGTAGGTTATAAAGTAGTAATGTACGCAGATGATAATAAAGTTGCTAATGATCTCTTGACCTCTTTAAACATTGCAGCTAAGAGGTTATTTGACTGGAGTGGCCAAAATAACTTAAGAATTAATGTAGATAAAACTGAAGCGATGTTTTTCTTTCATCGCAACAAGCAAGATGTGCCTGTTGTATCTGATATCTATATTGGTAACTCTCGGATCGGTATTACGAAATCTTTTAGATACCTTGGGATTGAATTGGCCCATGATTTGTCTTGGGATTTGCACGTAAATTCATTAGTACAGAAATTAAATCGTAACATGGGTATCATTTCTAGATTAAATTATTTACCCCTTAATATATTAATTCTATTATATAAGGCTCTGATCCACTCTAATCTGTGCTATGTTACTATATTTTGGAGAGCTACTATGCAATATAACTTGTCTAGAATCTTGAAACTTCAGAAGTGGTTTTTGCGGATTCTTTTAAAAGTTCCCCGTGGCACTTCTGTTTCCTGTTATTTTCAGAAATTGGAAATATTTACTATATATCAAATCTGTAAGATGCAACTTTGCGTTTTTATATATAAGTCTATAATTCAGCTTTTACATATTTCACCTTTGATATCTTCAACATTGGTAAAGGATATACATGGTTATTCTACTAGGCAAAATTTAGTATATATTTACCTAAAGCAAAGAATAAGTATGCGAGTAATCTCGTTTCCCATGCTGGTATTTTGGAATGGTCTAAGCTACCATATGAACTTCGCTCATTAATTTGCTATTCGGTTTTTTATCACGCATTAAAACAGTACGTTCTTCAGAATATACTTCTCAACCCTTATTGTATATAACTGTTGGTGATTTCTGTCATTGATAGCTTGAACTGATGCCTGATTGAAAATTGGTTTATTATTACTTTTTTATAAACATTAGTTATTATTAAATCTACTAATATTTAATCTATGGTAATTTGTTCAATTTAACTTTTAGGTGATATTGTAACATATGATTTATAATTAAATTTCTTGATTCTGCACGGTGCCCAGGGGAACCTACTAGTCGGTCTTATACCATACCAGCTCCCTTTGGGCATCTTTTATATTAACCCGGCATCACTCGCGCGAGCGGTGTTTACACCGCACTTTTTGATTTTTTTGATATAGCTCATCATACAGAGGCGCTAGCTTGTGATGACTTCCATGTATTTCAAGTACAACTTATTGGCAATAGATAGCGCCGGTGTTGATATCATTCATTTTATCGAAAGTGAAGATTAAAGCTATGATTTCTACGCTTGGTCTCATTTTGCGATGCAAACACCGCTGCACGAGCAGTCATGTAAGTAATTGTTTGACATAAACATGATTTCTAAAAATCACTTTAAAATCACTTATTTTCTTCTAATTTGTATATGTGGTCATAAATGGCAATATCTTGAGTTATCAAATAAAATTGCACTGAGTTCTTTTTTTATCAAATAAAATCCCTTTTAAAAAGTGCGGTGTAAATACCGCAGCGCGGGTAGTGCTGTTATAAAATTTGGCGCGAGTGAGCATTCTCCGCGACGATGAATTAGTGATGATTATTTATGATGATGAATGAAGAATTTTGACATAAAGGAATTTATAAAAGTATAATAAATAATATTTTATGTTATGTTATCTCACTAAGTTCTTTTTTTTATCAAATAAAATCGCTGTTAAATAGTGCGGTGTAAACACCGCAGCGCGGGCAGTGCTGTTATAAAATTTGGCGCGAGTGACGCCGGGTTAATAATTTAATTTAATTAATTAAATAAATAAATAAATAAATAAATAAATAAATAAATAGATAGATAGATAGATAAATAAATTAAGTGTGGACCCACGATGGTATAATGAAACTAGGCAGATATAAGGTTAAGCAACATAAGATTTATTTACCAAAATTTGAATGAGAAATTTAAAGATATGTTGATTTCATGAGTGATTTCACAAATTTTCAATATGTTCACTGTCGTAACACAGCACACGCCAAGTTGGTAGCCTAATCCTGCAAAACACAATGTTGCCTGTCTTGAGTTGTTTACACGTTACACAGACTTTTGTGTTGTTTCTACACATGCTATTAAAATTTGAGATCATTTGAATGAGAATTGGTCAAGTTACTGGATTACGAAAGTATATCAAATTTTCTGAAACTCCCTGTATAAACATTTTCAAAGCGAATTCTAAATCTTGATGAAAATCTTGCATTCTGACAAAATCAACTGATCCAAGATTTGGGTGCAGATGGATTCTTATGCAAATCGGTATGAGAAAGAATTTGTGAATTGCAGCGCAATACACATTAGGAGACAAACAACAAGCACAATCATGATTTTTTAATATAGTATTTTTTGAAAGACCAGCACAATAACACTGGTTTAAAAGCTCACTTAAAAGTTCATTCATTGCCACACAAAGGCACTGTTTCTAGTTTATAAGAAAATGGCAATGCCATAGAAGTCAGTTGGTGCACTAAAGTTTGCAAAGTGTGAACCATTTTTTGCAAAATTTCTGTGTTGTTCCTAAGCTTGCTTATGACGAAGCTGCTGTTCATTAAACAAGTGTCATCTAAACACTTTAAGCTTATCTGAACTGTATGGGTTGAAAAAATCTTTTTGTTATTTGATGGTTGGGGTATAAGTCATGGCAACTATTTTATTCTTCAGAGCTAAGGCCCATTTCACAGTCATGCGGATGCTACTTGCGCGGACGAAGTTCTGTTGCTGCTGTGGGCGGTTTCAAAGCAGTGCAGATCGTCCACAAGCGGAGAAGCCGACCGCATTGCCCCTCTGCAGAGTGGGTCCTTCGCATCAGGAAATGCCATTAAAAATAGTGCTGCTTTCTCAGTCACATGGATTCCGCGTGCAGACAAAGGGAGAAAAAAAAAATCCTCAATTTTTATTTCCTGAAGCCGATGTTCAATCCAAGGTGAACTTATTATTGATTGATCATTGAATTATTGATTACTCCATTGAAATCTGTTGAATCATATTAAAAAATAATAAAACACGTGTGCAACACAGGTTTGCTTCGTCACCATGGCCAACATCAGTTTTGATACCGAGGTATTGATTAGTGAGGTCGAAAAAAGGATGAATTTATGGGATGTCTCCCAAACTGACTGCAAGAATCAAGATTGCATCTGCCCTTTAACCTGCTTCACTGTGAAAACATCGCATGTACGTGTGGCATCCGCATGACTGTGAAACGGGCCTAAGGAATAATATCACAAAATGTCATATGTCTCAAGGAAGCCGTGCATTCCTGGTATATTTTCACATCCCCAGATGGCTATGTGATTTCCTATTGTTGCACAGAGAGCAATGTTAAATCAATTCTTAGTCAACTGCTGTGCAGGGTGGATGTAACACGAGTTGAACAACGCTCGTATATCAAAATAGCTGCTCTCCATGGGAAGAATTGGAGCACTCACCATACTCTCCTTATTTTTCTCCATGCGATTTTGACCTCAATCAGAAGGTAAAGGAACCATTATGTGGTATGCAGTTTGAGGCACAAATGGGCATTGTAAGCAGTGAAGGAAATAGTGAAGCAGATTGTTTTTGGCACCTTCTATATCGTTGGCAGCATGTTGTGAACATTGCAGGGGACTACTTTGAGGCTCTTTAGAAATGGGAATGTGTAGTGTAATGATTCTGGAACGTGAAACAACTACTTTAATAAACATAAGGAGCAAAATGTTGGTGTGTTGTTAAATGTCCGTTCACTTCGTCCATTCCTTGTCCTTTATCTATATAGTTCACATTTTCACCCATGCTTGAATTCTCACAAAAAAAAAAGTTACCATGACTTATCCCCCAATCTTTGTATTAACATCAATGTTTAATTGAATTATATGTGTTTTAAAACATTGATGGTCGAAATCAAATGTCGATGCTTCAGGCATTGCAAGGCCCTAGACCCTATAAGGGTGGGGATGTTTCTGCGATTGCTATTTCTTAAAACACAATGTTTTGTGTACTGGTTATTCGATATAAATTACGAAATTTGCAAATTAGGCCAATAGTTTTATATGTTAATGATTAAATGAAACATCGATGTTTTACTTTGAATGTTCAATGTATTGGGAAATATACATCGAATATTTGTAAATATCGATGTTTCATTCATCAGGAAACGCACTACTAAGAATGAAACACTTATAGCCATATGGCTGCATACACTACGTGATCACCCTATCACAGTTCTTTACAAAAAAACACCAGGTGGCAGGTCAGTGGATAGCACTTCTCAATCAAAGGCAGCATTATTTGAAGAGTGAAAATGTAACAAAATAGTGTGAAAAAATTAAATATAGGAAGAAAAAAACCCCAACATTTCTAAGCATTGAGACTAAGTATGTGATAGGTAAATTAGTTTCAGCTTTACCAAAGCACAAAGGGGGCACAGATAAAATAATGCTTCCAAGTCCATAGTGGCTAAATGGTAAAATATTGGGATGATTACATGAAGGTCATTGGTTCAAGTCTGAGCCATGAGTTTTGTACAGGATGACTCAGTCAATTACGTACGATTCTAATGGTTTATTACTCGGGAACTAATAAACTTAGGAATGTCATATAGATCTTACAATACAAATTTTATTTATTTATTTATTTATTTATTTATTTATTTATTTACATTATGAAAGCACAATAAATATAATGGGTTTATTGTAAAAAGAATATTAGTTATAAATTTCAAGGTGCGCAAAAGACCTGGAGGCCTGTCTAGGGGCATCTTTCATTCTTTGAAATTAATATACATAAACGGTGCTCCATTCATCTGTACAACATGAGGAAGCCTGAGGGTGAAGTTTTGTAGCATTGCGCCTCACATCGCATCTCATTGTCAACCAGTGCACAAGCTTTGGTGATTGCCGGATGGACCTCTTCCATGGGGTGGGGGCATGTGCTGAACACCTCCTTAAGGAACCCCCACAGAATTGACCCATCGTTTCAACAACAAGGTCATCTCCAACCATTTCCCAAACCTCTTCAACGACGGATTTAGCTGGCCGCCGACCAGTCCTTACCTTCACCCCTATGACTTCTTTCTGTGGGGGTTCCTTAAGGAGAAGTTGTTTAGCACACGCCCCCACGCCATGGAAGAGTTCGGTCAGGCACTCACTCTTAGGCTTCGAGGCGCAGTGCTGCAAAACTTCACTCTTAGGCTTTGTCGTGTTGTACAAATGAATGGAGCACACATCGAGAATGTTATTCATGAGGTGTGAAATTCCAAAGTGTAATGTGTATAGTAAGATCTATATGACATTCGTATGTTTGTTAGTCCTGAATAATAAGCCATTGGAATCATACGTAATTGACTGAATCATCCTGTATGTTTAATTTATTCATGTTTGGAGGCTGGCATGTAATTAAAAAAAAAAAAATCTCGAAGATTAGTTTCTTAGTACAGTATTAAAATAGTGCGCACAAATACAGGGTGAGTTAAAGGTCTGTTACCCTCCTCCTATCTGGTCAGAAAATGGAGATATCCCAAATTTGCAGTCAATAAATAAGAAGTCATGGATGATCCAGTGGCCTGATTATTTAAATCAGGATATATACAAAATGACAAATTATGTCAAATGCCCATCCAGTTTTGCATATTTCATACATGTGGAATTCATTGTACTGTGTGATGGCTGAGTACACAGTTAAGGAAATTATTGCCGTGGTCATGTCCTATGGTCCTATTAATGAGAAGCAGTTGCTACAGCTTAATTTTGTCAGAACTGACATCCAAACATGTAGAAATGTTTCCCCGTTTCATTTTTGAGTGATCTGTTCATTGGATTATGGTGGTAGGGTTTTTTTTGTTTTTTTTTGTGTTTGTGTGTTCATAATTGAATGTGAAACAAGCTTATATTGGAATTGGTCCTTATCTGTTATGGTGTATGAGTTAAATTTTGTATATGTCCTAATTTGCATAATCAGGTCATTGGAAGGTCACCATCAAATAGAACACCCATGATTTTTTTATATGTTTCCTATATGTTGGCTGCAACAGATTTTGAATATTTCCATTTTCTGACTCAACTTGTATATGAATAGTCATCCTTTAATATGTAAATGTAACTTGTTCCAAGCAGATCAGAAATAATTGAAGTGATTAAATCCATTATTTCCTATATAGAATGTTCCAGCAGCAACAAATCATTTAACATAGTATTCCAAAAGTAATGATGAAATATAACATTTCAATATTATTGAAGGGTTATTTACATGTAGATTTTTATCTAAAAAATTTAATATAACATTAAATATAGCAATACCTTGAGCATCTAGTCCAAGAATAACTAGGTGCTATTTCCTGAAATCTACAGAAACTTAGTCTTATATTCAATTTGTAAAATATCCTCAAGATTTATTTTATAAATAATCAGGTAATGATTTTCTAAATTCATATTGTTGTTTTTTTCTCTCTCTCTTTTTTTTTTTTTTTTTTTTTTTTTTTTTTTTTTTTAAGCACAAAGACACAGAGGTTTTGTCGAAATGAATACAATTTAACAGGTCTCTGTAATCGAGCATCTTGCCCACTGGCCAACAGTCAGTATGCAACAGTGAGAGAAGAAAATGGTAAGGAGGAATAGGATTTCTCTGTTTTTATGCTTATTTTTATAAATGTGTATATTTGTGTTTGTTCCTTCTAGTTAATTTTCTTCTCCTCTTCAGGGATTTGCTATTTGTACATGAAAACAATAGAGCGTGCAGCATTCCCTGCTCGTATGTGGGAGAAAGTGAAACTCTCTCGTAATTTTGAAACAGCATTGCAGCAAATCAATGAAAACTTGATCTATTGGTCAGGCTATGTGAAGCAGAAATGCAAACAGAGGTTCATAAAGATAACACAGTATCTCATTCGTATGAGAAAGCTTCGGTTACGAAGACAGTTGAGTAATTTTATTTTTGTAAATTTTTATCACACAAGTTGAGAAACAAATCATATATCAGGTTGTAACATAAGTAATGCGAGGGTTTTTTTGGGGTTTTTTTTTCAAATAACCATACGAGAATTTTTAGGCAAATGCATTTTCCAAATGGATGTAGGGTTGTTTTTTTAATCCTTTATTTCATCTATAAGTAATTTTTTCCTTTCTTTCTTTCTTTTTTGTTGTTGTTGTATTTGTTTTGGCATATGATCACTTGCAATGGTTTATGTAAGTGAATACGATGGAGGTATCTGAGAAGCACATTTTACATGTTTTATTGTTTCTATTTTGAAATAATAATAAAAGAAAATGCAAATGAAACTGCTAGAAAGATTCAAAGTATTTGTATGGATATATGTAATAAGTAAATTGGTTGTTTTCAAATTTTAGAATTGGCAATTTTGATCTGAAGGATGAACAACATTTGGGCAGGAAATTGGATAATGAGCTCCTTAAGACTATCGTTGAGAGAAATCCATTAGCACAGTAAGAAAATTTGCCAGAGAACTTACTGTTTAAGAAGGCTTTGGAAAAGAATTGACCAACTCTTGTCATTCGTAGAAGTGTATTCTTCCACCAAGAAAATGATCGATGTCACACAGATTGGATCACCTGTTCACAACTTAGAGTTTGAATGGGAAAGAATAATTCACCCTCCATATGCCACCTTCTGACTTTCATTTGTTCCAAAATCTTCAAAATCATCTTATGGAAAATGCTTTTGTTCTTGGGATGAGGGGGAATGGGAATTAGTGGGACTGTTCAATTTAAAGCCGAAAAAGATTTTCAAAGGTGCATACAGAAGTTGCCCAAAAGATGGAGAGATGTCGTACGTAATGATGGAAATTATATTTATGATTAATTTGAAATAAACATACAATGTTTTATAACTACAATAGAACATTGATTATCCTTCACTCTCATTAGGTGGCTAGCAGAGGAATTATGAATGCCTCCAGCAGGAGCATGACAAGAGTTTTCACTATCGCACAGTGAGGCCGACAAGATGTTATCAAAGTGGCTTGAAAAGTTGGCTTGAAAATCAAGCAGAATCTCAAGCAATATAGGTATTGTCGTTGCGTAATACAGAGTGATTCAAAAGTCCCCGAACTCCAAGTTTAAAACGTACTTACTGCACAGTGAATGTTGCAGGGAAGCTTGAATTTTCTTCAGAAATGTGGTCATCACCATGACCCATCAGGTAGTTTTAGGCTTATCATGCACACAGCCTGTGAAACCGGTATACAAGATCATACACAATTATTTTCCCTGGTACAGTATAGCTGCATCAGGAAACTTCCTTTGAAAGTGCTGAATGCAATGTTTGTATGATTTTTCCGCAAAATAAACTTCTAAGAAGGTGACTCTGTTCTTATGTGAGAACCATTAGTGAGTGAATGCCACTGTATGCTCTCACGTTGCACAGTGCGTTTGTAAGGTCACACACAACTATCACAGGCAGCAATACTCAGATTTCTTCTATGATTTTGCACCAAATACGTTTTAAACTTGGAGTTAGGGGACTTTCGAATCACCCTGTATATGCATTCAAGCATCTAAAAAAGCTAGAAATTCCATAAAGCAGAGGAAAATGACTGGCTTTTTCTAAAAATAATGCAGTTAAAAAAATGTCAAAAAAAATTATGTATGCAAGTACCATACCTTGTAGGTATAATAAATTTTCCACTTTAAACTGTCAAAGCACGTTCATGCTCTGTTATCCATCATTGTCCCAGTCCCGACCCCTGACGGATAATCTACTGCATAATGTGTTGTAAGAAAATTATGCATTACTTATGTTATGTCTGATAGTTTTCTTGATGGCACTTTAGGAAAATAAATTTTTATAATAATAAATGTTTGGCCTGTTTTATATATAAAAAAAAATCTGCTTAGTTCACCTAAATAATAAAAATTTAGTGAAAATTGTTTTTCAATCAATTACGGGAATATTAATTTAAGAGATTATTTATTTTGTTTTATTTATTTATTAATATTATTATTAATTTGGTTGCTGTTGACTGCATATGGTGAAGATATTAGGGAAACCATTTAAAGCTTCAAAATTTCAATAAAAGTCATAACTGATGGATATCCTGAATTGGTAGTCCATTTGGCATTGAATATCTTTAAATCCCCAAAAGTTTTATTTATCAACGATCAGTTTATTTATCTATTTACTAGCAGTAGATATTCAGGTTGAAGTTTGATAAAATCGGGATGCTTTGTGAGGAATGTCAATTGATTTGTACTTTTACATAGAAATGAGATCTTGGTTTCATTTCTACACAAAGTGGCTATTTCATTAGGAACACCTTTCTTGTACCTCCCCAGCTGTTAAAACTTCTATATGTGATGACTGAATATGGATTCCACCAGTATTCGGAATAGTTGAATGGGTGGACATAATCAGCAACAATGTTCTGATATGATATAGCATTTGGAGTGTTATCTATATGCATCTGGTTACCTGTAGGCCTGTAACACACAGGATAAATAATCACCTTGTGCTGTTTATGCCATGAACATGGTAAAGAAAGACGCGTAATTTGTCGGACTGTGTTAACAAGTTTTTCCAACAAGCTCCAAATAGATCGATGCAAGTAGTGTGTGCCTTCTGCAGTCACTACATGTACTTTTTATTTTGCACTACCCAGAGGTCGATCCTTACGATAAACATGATAACCAGGTGAGTTAAAAGCTTGAGTTAATTTCAGGTGCGTCTCACACACGAAAGCGATGTCGATATTCCAATTTATGAGGAAATTGTAATATTCGATGCGCTTCCGATAGATTCCCCGAGCGTTAAGAAGATTTGGTATCAACATGGGTCAAAGCTGATGCAGAACAATATCTTACACATAGTTTGTCCCAGAATTGTTCTCTATAATACACTCGTGTGCTGATCAGTCATTTACTTATTGCTGCCTACTGATTGGCATAAACAATCCTGTATAAATATCATTGATCACAGGATTGCCTTCGGTTTGACGTTTTTGGGAGCTCTATTCTTGATACACATGAGTGACAATTATCCTGTATAACTTGAACAGCAAATTATGAACACGAGACTCTCTTTAAATATCAACTAATAATAATCTGTTTTATTAATTTTTATTTATTTATTTTAATAAAACTTTATTGAAATTATGTGGTTTGGAGATTTTTACCCAAACAGTTTTCTGTCTTTGAAATTTAATTAAATCATTTGTTATTTTTGCTGTTTCAGCAAGTTTATTATTACCTCATATATTTATTCATTTTGATCACAATTGTGACTGTTATATAAGCTTGTACACTTAAAAATATAAATATAGTAGCAAAGCTCCCCAAGATTTCTTCTTATCACATCCAGTAATGCAATGTTAAAGAACCTAGCGGATGGAGTTGCACAGATTCAAAACATGGAAATCAAGCATGATGATTTATGACATGTTAAGGATTTTTTTTCCATCAGCCCTGTGCTCATCAGGTTCCCAAGCTAACAATGCTAGCTACAAATAACACCAACTGTTATTAACCGGTTAACCTTTTAGACCTCACCCTTTGTTGGGCATATTATAATTTCTTAAACGTTTTAAATTGATTGATTTTAAAGAGGACTAGAACCATAAGACTTCTTTCCTTCAAATGTTTATTTGGTTTGATTATCTCAGTGACACTAAGCTAAGATATTCTTAAACCATATTCAGTTCATTAGCAGTTTGGGATGTTGTTAATTTTTGAGCTCTTTTATATCTAATTCAAGCTACTAGCAGTGGGGTGTAGATGTTGGATATTGAAGATTATTTCTGTTTTCAGGGTGAAGTAATAATACAGAGATGTAATCAATTTTGTATTTATTTTAATAATTATTCAGGAAAAAGTTGGTTCCCATTCAAAGAAAAATAGAACGACGTGAGAAGAGACGAGAGGAGAAGGCTCTTATAGCAGCTCGACTAGACACAGCAATTGAAAAAGAACTTCTGGAACGACTGAAGCAAGGAACTGTAAGCCATTCATGAAAAGTTTGTCAAAGTGTAATTATATCATTGGATTTCTTGTTTGAATCTTTGATTATTTTCCTTCTTTTATAGTATGGAGACATATACAATTTTCCTCAGTATGCATTTGATAAAGCTTTAAATGAAGAGGAAGTTGAAAGCGAATTAGATGAAGAGGAGAGAGAAAGGGAAGAAGCAGAAGAAGAGGAAGATGATGAGGTTTGAAAGGGTTTAATTCTAAGAAAGCTTCTACACATTTAATTAAGTATTATTGCATCGTCGTTCTTTCACTCTTTCATTTTTTTGGGGGGGTGGGGGGGATATTTTGAATAGAAGATTAAAGCCTTGAATATAAATCAGTTCTCCTATTCACACATCCTCTCTATAATACGGATCTTTTTTTTTTTTAACTTTCACTCTTGTCTGAAAATGTGACTGCTTTTTCACTTTTTCACAGACGCCTGCCAAAGTTAAGGCAAATGATTTTCATACGTTCAGTTGATAAAAGTCGTTGCAAATTAACTACAATTGATGTGACTTTCTTATAAATTAACTTTATGTATCGTAATTTTCAGCATATAATTTGCAGGGGGAAAAAATTAAAAGTTGAAAAATTACTAGTACATATTAAAAAATGTAAATATTATATAATCTATATATATAAAGAAGGATGTTTGTGGGTTTGTCTGTTTGTTTTTATACAAATCTACAGTTTTATTCCGATCTTGATGCAATTTTGCATACTTGACCTTCAAAGCATGAGGAAGGGTTATGGCAGATAACACTGTCTACCTCAGATTTCGGAAAAATAATAATTATTCATAAAAAATCGATATTCATGGTTATGACAGGGCATATTAATGAGAAATATCTCATGACCAACAATGCAAGGCAAAGTTTGTGCAACAATAGGTATTAACAATGGTATCAACACGCAATTCACACTACGCTCGGACCCAACAGATATAACATGACCAACAATGCAAGGCAAAGTTTGTGCAACAATAGGCCTGTTGTGTTCTCATCAACAATGGTATCAATGCGCAATTCACCAATAACAATGAGCACAAAATGATGATGCAATGATAGAAAGTTCTTTTCAAAGAATTTTAACAATGAACATAAAATGATGATGCAATGATAGAACATTCGTTTCCAAGAATTAGTAACAATGAATAGGAAATGGATATAATAGACGATATAGATAGGGCAGTCTCTCTCGATGAGGCAAAGGAGATACAACACGTGTCTTTCTTCAGCTCCCTAACAAGCGTTCAGACGATTGGAAAAAGTATGTGTGTTTCTTTGCATGTGTGTGTGTTTGTGTGTATGTGTGTGTGTGTGTGTGTGTTTGGCACGTTTTAGCAGTGCATAACCTATTATAGTTTATTTCCAAAAAACACATCAGTTTATTTAACTTCTTGAGATTGTTCTGTTTACATACTGTGTAATTATCCCGGGCAACGCCGGGTCCTCTGCTAGTTACTAATATTCTGATAATAAACGCAATGATAATATGATTAAAAAAAAAAAATTGGGGAGGGGGTGCATATTACATATTGAAAATTACGTTATTTATTTTATATTGGAAAGCAATTCACGCACAGTTGAATAACGTAAGCTGAGAAATGATAGATTGAAGTTGATCTTAATATTAATAAAGATCTTAGAAGGATGGGACATAGGCTTTCCCTCACTTGTATCAGAGATGTTTACACCACAACTCCACCATATGTTGTGTATGGTTTATTTTGTTTGTTTGTTTTTTTGTTGTTTTTTTTTAAGTTAAAAACTTTTAAAATTATTTTGCATGATTTTTTGTAGTAGTTTGTTTATGTTGTCATAATTTTTATTTGCCTTATTAAAATGCGTGATAAGCATGATAGTATAGTAAATACGTAATGATCTATGGGGTTTGCTGTTTTCTGTAAATTTCTTCTTGAGAGATCTTGATCATATGGTAGAGCTCTCTATCGTAAAGTCATACATGTCCTTACCTGTGGAAACGAAAACCTTTTGCAAAATGATCGGATATTCATGAAGGTATTTCATGTTTCCTTATTCAACACTCATACTTGAATAAGACATAATAGAGAATGTCTAAAATCAAACCTAAGATAGATGGTCTTCTCTCATTTAACTTAACATTCTGTGATCATATTCATATTTCAGAGTCCTGTATTGCTAATATACAAGATGATTCAGAACTTATGGTACAGAAGAATATGGTAGATGAATAACACTTTCCCAGGAATGCTGACCTCCAATGCCTCCCATTGTATGTGCCAAGTCTGTCTGTCAACCTAGTATTTTGCTTGGTTGGCATGGATTCAGAGAACTTCAAAGTGCAGATAATCAAGGTGGTGATCAGTTGATAGTTCTGCCCCTCTCCTCACACGAGTAGTGGATCATTAAATATAATCCGTATAAGCAATTTTATAAAAAAAAAATTGATGATAGCAAATTGGAAAATAGGAAATATACACCATAAAACCCATTTAATACGAAATTCTAAGGAACAAAAAATCTTTTTGTAATATCCGAGTTTCGTAATATCAGAGAAAGACGAAAAAATAGACAATTTAAGAAAGGCAATTTATCTTTTATTGTTATTCTCTGTTCTGGACAAAATAAGCCATTATCATAGTTTGTTTACTCTTAACAATTAATTTTTTGCTTACATAATCGTTCCATTTATAAAAGTAATTTAGCAATTCATGCAGAGCATCATCGTGAGATAAGAAAAACAATTTTAATTCATTTGATTCGGTATGCGCACGCATCCTTTAAGAAAATACACCCAAAAAAAAAAAAAAAAATCGCACGTTTGCATGCTCAATTTCTTAGGAAAATTTTTCATTTGCGTGCCTCGATTAGATTTATTAATGCCTGGCTGAAATGGAGTAGCCGAAAGTATCGAGGTTCAAAAAGTTTTGGCCAATGAATTTTCGATGCTTTTGCACCATCTATGTTTCATTTCGATTTTCTTAAAACCTTTTGAAATCATTATCTATTGATATTGAATAACTGTTTATATTAATGTATTGTAATGAAGGAACACGTAAATATACTAGGGCATTTATTATTTCCAAATAATATACGGACTTAGAAATTATAAAAAGTTGATGTTTTGCAGTTTAACAATTACGACGTTTGGTTGCTGATTAAACATCGATGTTAGTTTTTCTGATATCGCCTATCAAAATTTCTAACGTTTATTAAGTCAAAAATTATCACTGTAAATTGCTTGACTTATAAAAGCAAATTATCCGTATTTGTTGCTTTTGTAAAGAGTTTCACTGTATGAAATTCAAACGATCTCTTCATGTTTTCGTCCGATCACATTGTTATCCAGGGCCCGACGCCATAGTTGGCAATGGCTTCTGGGCTAGCAATGGCAGTGGAAGTTCTTAAAAAAGTTAATTTCTGCGCAATTTCTTACGTTAATAAACAATTCTGAACTGTAATATTAAAAATATTCATTTAAAAATAAAGGATGTGATCAATTTTACATGTTTATTATGGAAAATTGCTGATTTTATACTTAGGCTTAAAACGGAGAGGTTTCTAACTGCCGCTCTTCTATCAGGAGGAGGGGGGAGAGACCAAATTTTCTTTCCAAATCTGAGATTTTGATTTTGACACCTTATTTTCGCGAAAAAACCTCATATTTTAAACAAAATACCGAGGGGCCAGATAGTGTGGATGGACATAAAATTAAGGAGAACTGGGAAGCCACTAATCCATATAACGAAACTTTATTGCGATGGATACATATTTCAGCAGCCACGCTGCCTTCTTCAGCATCCGATGGGAGCTTTAGATCAGAGAAACAACGTTTCAACCTCGTATTTTATTTTAAAAACCTCGTTTTAAACAAAAAATTGTCAAACATTTTTCGTAATAACCGTATATTCATAAAAAAATGTTCGCATTATTTGGGCAATTTTACATGTAAATTATATCAATGGGGTCAGGCCAGAGAATAATTTAGTATTAAACGGGATTTCGTTTTAAGAAAGTTCGTAATAAGTTGGTTATGGTGTATTTAGTAAATGAATTCCGATTTTAAAGTTCCCATACATGTTAAAAAAAATGTATGAAGAGAAAAAAAAAATTATTGAAGACTTGATTTGAACCCAAATCTGCAAAACAGAGTTCTAGCATTTTACCATTAGACCACCTGAATGCAATAAAAATCTGTGCTACAATTTGGGCATCCATAAAGTGTAGTCAATTATAACAAGCTTAATGGATTTTTTTTCTCGGGAAGTTTTCAGAATTGTTCCAAATGGCTTTGTATGGGTGTTTAATTTGCTGAAAGCTATATGTAGAATTTTTTTTTATCAAAATCGGTGAGTCAGAGTATTTGGAGTCTCCTTGTTAGTGTTCTTAGCTCATCGACCCCATTCTATAGATATAGCACTAATAATCTCTATTAATAAACAATTCATTATGCATCATTATATGTAATTCATTTACTAAATATATTTCCAATTGTACAATTTGCTACTGTCATCCCCCCCCCCCCCCAAGAAAGGGGTATAGGAGGAAGGTTATAATTAAACATCAAGATTCGCGCTAGCACAAAAAATCTACGAGTCAATTTGACTCCCGACTCTGAAAACTGCGAGTCAAATTTTAAATTCTTTTTTACTTCCATATTTTTACATGCACCCACCACAATTTGTATAGTTGCTACTATAGTTAATTAGAAATTTAAACAAGGCCGCATATGACAAAATGAAGTGAGGTTAAAATGTGGTGGGAAGGAAATGGACCGATGATATTTAAGAAGTCAATTTTGATTTGCTGGTCAAAAAATCATGAGTTAATTATTAGCAAAAATGCCCATTTGATGCGTAAATTGCGAGTAAGCGGGAACCCTGAACATTAACTAAAATTTCCGATTTGCTAAGTTCTGTTTTTTAAATTGAAAGGTTGTTACAAGTTATATTTGTTTCCTTTTTTTAAAAAAACAAACAAAAGAAGTTAGAATTCACGTGTAGGTAAAGTTAATTTCGTTCATAACAAACTTTTGCGCCTAAAAACAGGAAATTGTAATTTGGTGGATAATGTACTACTTAATGAAGGATGTATTGATTGTAAAAAAGTTAATGAAGGATGATCGATACACTATGGATACTGATATAATGCATTATATTTAATAGTAAGTACATGGAGAATAATTATTTAATCTTTGTGAGTTAAATGCCATCCCAAAGTTACAAAATTTATACAAATAATTAAATGTGGATAAATAATTTTTTTTTTTTTTAAATACTCACTTATCACTGTGGGTCATTAATTTTACTTACTTACTTACTTACTTTTCAAACCCGCTTATCCGTTAGGGTCGCGGGGGCAGCAGACCTTTTGAGGATCTCCAGTGATCGCAATCTTCCACCATCAGGCGCATGTCCTCCCTGGTAATACCCAAGCAACTCGAACCCAGATTTTCCATGTAGTCTAGCCACCTGGTTCTAGGCTGACCCCTTGGTCTCTTACCCACCGGCTTGGGAAAATAACAACTGCCTAAGAAGACGAGTTTGCGGCATCTATTTCACGTGGCCAAACCAGCACGACTGAGATCTCTCAATGCAGAGAAGTAGCAGCTCAACACTTAAAGACTCTCTTATTGTGCTGCTGTGTACTCTTATCTAGTAGGGTAACACCTTCCACACCTCTGAGAAATCTCATTTCGACCACTTGTACTCGCGGTCGCACTCTTTCGGTCATTACCCAAGACTCAAGACCATAGGTGAGAATGGGGACAAAGATAGATTTGAAGACGGAGAGCTTGGCATTGTTTCCCAGTTTACGTTTCATTACCACAGATCGCCACAGTTCACGTCTGACACAGCTTGCTGCACCAATCCGAGCATCCAATTCTCTCTCCTGCCATCCATCACTCGTGAATGCAATCCCGAGATACTTGAACTTCTCCACCTGTCTCAATGGGGCTTCCCTAACATAGAGAGTGCACTGAGCAGGCTATCTTGAAAGGACCAGAATCTCGGTCTTAGCCTCACTGATCTTCATCCCAGCTTCTTCACATTTGGCTGCAAACCGGTCTATGCATGCTGTAGGTTAGTGCGAGAAGACCCAAAGAGCACAAGGTTGTCAGCAAAGGTCAACCTCTCCACGAAGTAGTCGTCCGCACACAAACGCGCTCATCGCCTCGGGTGCCCCTGTCTATCCAGTTCCATAAAGATAATGAACAAGAGAGGCGACAATATGCACCCTTGGCGGAGTCCAACACCCACAGTGAACGGTCTTGACTTAATGCCATTTATCCAGACACATATCTCAGCTTTCGTACAGAGACATGATAGCAATCAGTAATTGCCCATCCACTCCATACTCTTTCAACACTTGCCAGAGCTTCTCCCGAGGAGCTTTTTTGAGGTCCACAAGGCAAGTGTAGACATCTTTTGCATATTCCCAGGATTTCTCAAAGATTTGTCTTAGAGCAAAGATGTGATCCGTCGTGCTTCGGCCAGGTGGGACCCCATACTTCTCCCCCGACAGTTTGGAGTTGACTATTTCCCGACTTCTCTTCTCCAGTCATTTAGCGTACACTTTCCCAGGAATGCTGACTTCCAGTGCCTCCTATTTGATGTGCCAAGTCTGTCTGGACCTAGTGTTTCGCTTAGTTGGAATGGATTCAGAGAACCGAAAAGTGCAGACAACAAGGTGGTGATTAGTTGATAGTTCTGCCCCTCTCCACACACAAGTAGTGGATCATTAATAATAATCCGTGTATGTATTTTATAAAAAAAATTGATGGTAGCAAATTGGAAAACCGGAAATATATTTAGTAAATGAATTCCGATTTTAACATTCCCATATATGTAAAAAAAAAAATATTATTGAAGACTGGATTTGAACCCAAATCTGCAAAACAGAATTCTAGCGTTTTACCATTAGACCACCTGAATGCAATAAAAATCTATGCTACAATTTGGGCATCTATAAAGTGTAGTCAATTATAACAAGCTTTATGAAGTTTTTTCTCGGAAAGTTTTCAGAATTGTGCCATATGGCTGTGCATGGGTGTTTAATTTGGTGAAAACTATATGTAGAATTTTTTTTATCAAAATCGGTGAGTTGGAGTATTTGGAGTCTCCTTATTAGCGTTCATAGCTCGTCGACCCCATTCACTAATAGGGTATAGCATAATAATCTATGTTAATAAACAGTTCATTATGCGTCATTATAAACGATCTTTATCGTAATTGTTATAAGTTATAAAATGTTTGCTTCTAACTTAACCATATAACTTAGATTGTTCCTTGATTCAGATCTGTCTCTTATAATTCTTATTTTAATTCTTAATTTTATAGCAATGATAATTCATTTGCAATCGAAATAAAAATCTTACTATGTCATAGCTCACTAGACATGTCATGATAATGTGTTCTTTTAATTTCTTTTAGACCTGAGTCTTTGTTTAGTATTTCTGATAGTTTTCCTGCCAAATCTTTCTTTTAATTGCAGTCTCTTTATGTAAAATTTTCAGGATGTTGGTAAAGTGCAGTATATTGCTGAAAGTGATTTTGAAGAAAGCGATGTAACGGACATTGAGGTAAAAGATTTATTTTTTGTCTTTATTGATTTGAACTCTTGTCCCTAAGCTTGATTCATTGTGTCAGTCAGACTTATGATGGGGTTATGCTGTGGATGTGCTATAAGCTGAATACATGCACCTCATTTTTTATTTTATTTTATTTTATTTTTTTTCATTATTACTGCTTTTTATTAATTGTCATTATGAATCCAAATCTTATTTGACTTTGGAGGTTGGAAACATTACATATTAATATAAACGATATATTTTAATACGAAACACTGAATAAGATTGTGTTGTATAGACATGATATACAGTAAAATCGGCATTAATATAGCCATAATGATGTCAGAGACAAGGCTGTTAGGTAATGCACAGTTTAGTTGTAAATACGGTAAATCGTCGATTATCTGAAGGCCAATGATCCAATCCTGTAAAAAACACAAAATTTTCCTTGGTCTACTAAACAATCAATGTGTCCATCTGTTAGTATCTAGAATAACCACCATGTGCTGTTTGGACAGCAGCTACTGGGGCTGGGAGAGATTCAGTGAGTTGCTGGAAAGTGTTCACAATGATATTGAGCCATGCTGACTGCAGTTCACTTGACAGCTGTTGGAGGGTGTGAGGTGGAGTATCCATGGAGCAAATAATCCAATTAAGGTGGTCCCATATATGCTCGATTGGGTTAAAGTCAAGAAAATTTGGGGGCAGGGAAGTACAGTAAAGTTTTCCTCGTGCTCTTCTAACTATTCACGTGCAATTCCAGCTGTATGAGATATCGCATTTTCATACTGGAAGATGCCATCATGCCCAAGAAAAACAAAGTCTGTGTATGGTTGTAAAGGATGTACCAAAATGAGCCTCTTTTAAATTTTTTAATAAAACACGTTTGTCATTGGAAAATTTATAATATTTTTGCTTTATTAGAAAGTAAAAACATGAGGGTTATGTGTGATACAAAACATCTAACAAATGATTTGGTAGCACAAATTCACTTTTTTTGAGGATTTTCTTCAACACTTTCACTTATATCGGCTATGTTTGCATTCAAATGAGCTCTACAAGGATGACCATTGCTTTTTATGTTTGCAACTGAACCGGTAGACTCAAAGTTATTGATCAAATTCAACACGCTGTTACGAGAAGGTACATTATGGTGATCAAAACAAGTGCACCATCTGCGAACGGTTTTCATAAATTTTCACCATTTTTGAAGTGAATTTTCTACATGTTGTTCGATTCTGTAGTTTTGCAATTTAACCTCAATGTTTAATAATGACAGCATATAAAAATCTCTACTCTGGTTGTACCACGAAAAAATGGTGGTAAATTCAAAATGTCAGTTCTTTTTGGCACACCCTTTATATGGTCAGCAAGAATCGATGTGTATTTAAATTGATTCATATTGCCATCCAAAGTGATGAGTGCACTCGGAGAATGCCACAAAAACACTCCCCGAACCATAACTCAGGCTCCGTCGGCTGGTTGCCATGCACAAATGGATGCAAGGTGTCTGTTTTCTGATGTTTCTTGCTGTATGCCCAACGTTTATTCATGCAATGGAGCAACAAATGTGATTCATCTAAGAAGGCAACCTTTTGTCAGTCATTGGATGTCCTGTGTCAAAGTCCGTTCAAATTCCGGTCTCTTCTGCCTATGCACATTCGTTAACATAGATGCTGTTATCATCTGTCTGCTGCTGATTCCCATACGCGGCAACATTCTGGCACACTTGAAGTAGCCCTCTGGTTCATTTGGGCAGTAAGTTTCTCCACTGTAGCATGTCAATTAGCCCGAACGCATCGCCACAGAAGCCATTATTCCCCATTTTCATCTATGTCTCGTGCAGCTCCACAATTTTCATATCACTTATTTTCTGTAGTGGCATTTTGCCATGCACGGTATACTTTTACCACAGCAGCTTACAAACTCCACAGTTTCTGAAATGCCACCACCCTTGGTCCAAAAGCTAACCTAACCACCATCATTCCTTTTTGTACATCTGATAAATCACCCCATTTCTTCATTGTAACAATTGGCAAATGTTTTTCGAATGCCTGCAACACAATGTATATACTCACCCAATCTGGTGATGACACACCATTTATTGCCTCATTTATTTAGTGTCTTCTGCGATTGGTTATTTAGCACTGTCATCACAAATAGATGGTCACATTAATGTGACACTACTTTTTACAATATACATGTAAAATGAAATCGTTTACCCATCTACATTTATTTATTTATTTATTTATTTATTTATTTATTTATTGTTCCTGTTACTGCTTTTGAAATTTTTTAAGCCTATAGTATATCTACACTCTTTTCTTATTGTTTAATGGAAAACTAGTGCAGTTATATACACTGCTCAAAACAATTAAAGGAACACTTGTAGAATCCCCTACAGAGGGCATAAATAATACTTTTTAGCAATTTCATCTTCTGCAACATGAAACCTACTATCTCCCTCATAGGAAATGGTTGAAACCAACACATTTTGCTGCCAGATGTGCTGAGAAATTTGCATAGCAATATAACCCCCCGGAAAACAAAGTGGTTACATGCCAGTACACTTTTTGCTTGGAGATAACGGTCGAACATTAGAAGGTGCAGGCAGTCCTGAAACGTTGTTGTTAGTGCTCTGACATGCCACGATGGCATCTTGAAGCAGTAGAAGCTGCGAGAGCCGTAACATTGCTCCAAACGGATCAATCATTTCGGACTGTGGCAAATGCCCTCAATGTGTCTTCTTCCGTCATTTTCCGACTGTGGACACGATTCCAGGCGACTGGCCAGTACACACGAAGAGCTGGGCAAGGTCGCCGACGCTCAACAACCGCCAATCAAGGTCGTTATGTGCGGACTTGTGCCCTGCGCCGAAGAACCTCAACGGCCAGAGACCTGATAAATGACTTGCAGATGTCAGCTGGGATAGCTGTTTCAGATCAAACAATCCGGAACAGATTACGTGAAATTGGCTTGAGAGCCAGACGACCAAATCGAGTGCCTAGGCTAACCCGCCAGCAGATACAGGCGCGACTAGAGTTTGCACATCAACATGTCACCTGCCAGCTTCGCCACTGGCATTCTGTTCTCTTCACAGACGAGTCAAGATATCGCCTGACCTGCTGTGATGGCCGTCTACGTGTCTGGAGAGGACGTGGTGAGTGAAACACCGACGCAACAGTTTGTGAGACTGATCGAATGGGATGTTGTTCCATTATGGTTTGGGCTGGCATCTCAATAGACCATCGAACGGATCTTGTGGTCGTCCGAGGGCGAATGACCACTGACGTTTACATCCGTGACATTCTGGGAGAACATATGATTGTTGCTGCACATGACATGGGGCCTGGATTCCTTCTGATGCAGGATAATGCTCGTCCACACACTGGAGCTGTCACTCAAGACTTCCTACAGATGCATGGCATTCAGACCATGAGATGGCCTGCAATGAGTCCAGGCCTAATCCCCTTGAACATCTTCGGGACATGCTTGACAGGCGAATTCGACACCGCCCTTCAGCTCCAGAAACACTGCAACAGCTCATCCAGGCACTTACTGAGGAATGGGACCGGCTTCCCCAAGATCACATCCGTCGACTGATACGGAGCATGCCTCGAAGATGCATGGAGGTTACAGCAGCCCATGGTAGGCATACACATTACTGAGTGGTGCAAAAACTGATCCCTGGAAGAAACAGGGCAATCTCCTCACAACATCCAAAGGACATTTCACTTTGTTTTAGGCAGGGGTCCTGCAGTTTCCTGTTTTTTCTTTGTTTCTTCACCAGTTGTTTCAATAATGTTAAATAAACCGTCTTTTAATGATCACATACAGCGATTTTGTCCATATTATTCGTAGTTGCTTCTGCACACTGTTTAATAGAAGTTCTTTGAGTAGTGTACGAATTTGATTTTCTGAACCAGCTTGGTTTTAATTGGTTCGGATAATCGACGCTCTACTGTGTTATTAGAGTTGAACATTGCCCAATTTTCATTCTGCTACACTCCCAATACTGACTTTATTGTCAACCAGGTTGTAGCCTGCTTTATAGCAGTATTCTGAACAGTAAATTATAACCTTCAATCATAACTTCAGCAGTGTTGTATAAAGTACACCTTATTAATCTCTAAATATTGTAGTTGGGGCCTTTAGTCCCCAAGAAAAATTGAAAGTGCTGTTATTCTTTGAATTAATCAGGGTTCATATGGTGCTTAAAAACCTTAAAAGGTGCTTATTTTTCAAACCCTTTTTCAAGGCCTTAAAAAGTACTTACTTTTTTAAACCAAGTACTTAAAATTGAATTTTAATAAAATGCTTCTTCCTGAGAAATATAAAGCTATAACCCATCACCATGCTGTTATCTACATCGTGCCTAATGCTAGAGTTGTTAGCTGGTGTTATACATCATTGGAGATCGTCCAATAAAAAGGCATATCTCTAGGATGATTAAATAAGATGGTTTAAGAAAAATGGTAAAGCAATAAAAACCAGATCTTTCAGAATTTAAAGAGAAAAGATCAAATTATGAGAAAGTAAGTAAGTAAGTAAGAGAAAATGGAACAAAAATATATGAACTTAAAAATTAAATCAATATTTCAGAAAGGAGATAAATGCTATGAGATAAGACCCTTTTCTATTGCTATTCTCTGTACATGAATATACTATACATTTTATGTTTGTATTACTTTTATTAACGTAAATCACGTTTATGGCCTTTCAGAATTTGGTCGTTTACCATTTTTTTTCAGTTTTCAACATTTTTTTAAACATTCATAACTGTAAAAAACTGGCATAAAGATGTTTTGTGAAGAACTGTACAGGTAGTTTTTTAATATATAAATGGCTCTTCTGTTGAAAATAAACTCTACACAGTGGGTGATCAGTTACGAGCAGTTCGGATTATGAACAAATCAGATTACGAACGTTTTGGGGAAAGATTTTTATGTTCAAATAATGAACACCTCACAGAATAAACACTAGAAGAAGCGACACTTGTGTAAGATTTTCAGAACCGTATTTTTCTGTCGCTCTATGAACTGTTTCTGGAACTAGACAGTTGAATTCATAACCAATAAGATTTTAAGACATAACCAAACTAGATGAATAAGATTTTAAGACAGAGAAGAGACAATGGATACCATTATGTCCGCAAAATATGTTTCATTCATCATAGATGCACATTTCGGCTACTAGGTAGCCATCTTCAGTATGAATCAAGTAACAATTGAATTGGGAAAGTATTTATAATAACATTAAACCAATCAGAATAAAGAACAAGGAAGGAAAAAACACAATTGGACAAGGAATAGGTAGATAAAAAGCGCGGACCTAGAAGAGAGCTCTAGATCGGAAAATTTTTTTAGATAAACTTAAGCAGGGGTTTCCAAGTTGTTAGGTCCATGGATCCACCATTGAGATTCAAAAGAATGTCTCCCTGGTACCTCATGATCTCCAACGACTCCATATAATTCAATTTTTTAGCATTGTCCACAACATGTAAAATCTTCATTCTCCTTCTTGAAATCATGACCAGTCTTGATAATGTGGTCTTCCATTGCCGACTTCTCCAGTCTTTTCCAGTTATTCTGCACGTATTCAAGATGTTCTTTAATTCGAGTGTCTATCCTCCTCTGGGTCTGGCCAATATATTTCTTATCACATGTTCCACATTGTATTTGGTAAACTCCGGATCTTTCTTGCCTCGCAATCTGGTCCCTGGTACTACCAAGTAATCTTTTCTATGCATATTGAAGTTTTATATGCAACCTTTAATACTAATATAACTTTTATGCTAATACGTTTACACTTTTAATACTTTTATACTAATACCCACTTTTATATGCGACTTTTAAATTAAAGTTTTTGCATATTTTCTCAATGCCTCTGTTCAGGTGTCGATTATAAGGTAAACTGAAAAACCTTAGGTCCTTCTTTTGGTTCTGTTTGAGCGTCGCACATTGGGAAATCTTCATCTTGAAAAGATGTCTCTTGATCAGTTTGTTTATACAGGGTGTTTCATAATTGGTGTCTCGTCTTTAGGTCCAAATAACGACTCAAGGGGAACAGATTGGGGGAAAATGAATATTGATTATTTGGTTTTAATGTCCCCTAATTCAGAATAAAAACATTTCGCATCCCTGGGGGTGAAGGGGTAAATTTTGAAAATTTTAATTTTGTAGGGGTAGGGGTTAGACCCCATGTGTTATTTAGAAAGTTGTAGAGCATCATGTAAAATGTGGGTTTAGCAAAAAACCCGGTAAAAAACCTCATACCCTGCCCTTTATCGAGTGGGTAAAGTGAAAGGTTTCTAATGAGTTTTTCTGTTTTTGTCTACATTACCTAGCCATACCTTTCACTTTACCCACTCGATAAAGGGCAGGGGATGAGATTTTTTTCACCGGGTTTTTTGCTAAACCCACATTCTACATGATGCGCTACAACTTTCTAAATAACACATGGGGTCTAACCCCTACCCCTACAAAATTAAAATTTTCAAAATTTATCCCTTCACCCCCAGGGACGCAAAATGTTTTTATTCTGAATTAGGGGACATTAAAACCAAATAATCAATATTCATTTTCCCCCAATCTGTTCCCCTTGAGTCTTTATTTGGACCTAAAGACGGGACACCAATTATGAAACACCCTGTAGTTTGGTTCTTGAATCCGTTGTACCTAGCCGCCTCCTTGTTCCTTTTGAATTCTTCTTCTCTCTCAATGGGATGTGTAAAGCCCTCACAATCATGTGATTGTATGCTGCAAGTTTGTGTCCGTAACAATGATTAGAATCATTCTGAATGTATGACGGGACATAGTTGGGTTTTCGGAAGAAGGGTTACATTGTAGAGCAAAGCAATCCATATTGGACAGATTCCTTATGCCCCACAAACGAAAAGAAAATAACATAGCTGATGAAAATGGAAGTGTGTGTGTATATATACAGGGTGGTCCATGAAAGTGTAGACTTGAAAATTTCTCGAAAACAAAGCATTGTACGAAAAAAATGACCAAAATCAAAAGTGAATTACTTCTTGGGGGAAATTCATTAGCCAGAAAATTAGCCCCCATCCTCCTTTGAAATCTTAAATAGGAACCCCTATTTTTAATGGTACATTCAGATTGTACACAATATTCGAGAAATGTTTTATTCTTGGTGTTTTTCAATTGATCCGGCCATTTAGGAAATAGAGGCCCTGAAAGTGTGGAACTTTTCAAGTTTTGAACCCAATTTTATCAATGAAGACAAAGAGATAGAAGGTGGGTCTTGCAGACATTCCTGTTCTACTTTTTGATGGTCTTTAAGAAGCCAAAGTCAGAATTTCAAAAATTCAAAATATTTTAGTGCACAAGCAAAGTCTTGGGGGTAGTAGTCCTATGGAGGCAGAGTCTGTGGGTGTGTATTTTCAAGATTTCAAAGTAACCCCTGGGGGGGGCCCCCCCCCCCTCACAAGGATTTGAAATACTGGATATGTATTTTAGCTACCAAGTAGCCATCTTCACCAATGACAGACAAAAGTCAACTAAAGAAAAAAAGCTTTAGTGCTAGAGAATATATACACAAGGTAGGAAGGAGGGGCAATTGAAAAGAATATCTCCCATTGTTTAACAGAAGAGAAATTAACGACTATTGGACATGTTAAACGGTGGGCCAATAAAATAAGAGGAGATACCTTGTCAACAGGGGGAAGGGAAGTAAACTACAATAAAAAAAACCCAAGGAAAAGTAAATTGAACTGAATGATAATATATAATAGGTAAATAATAAGGTTCCATGACACAAAGGGACAAGACAGAACGGGACAGACAAAACGAGAAAGGACGGTGACAAAAAGGAACAATGACACAATGGGACATAGGCAAAACGGAACAGAATCTTGATGTTTCATATCATTGATTCATCGTCACACAAAATCATCGATGTTTCGATACATCGATTCATCACCACACAACAATATACAAATACGAAAGGGACAAAATATTAAATTTCATGCTGTTTTATCTGTATCGATTAAATTATTTATTTTTAAAATATATATTTCTCTAACAACTGTATAATAGTAAAATTTAATTTAAAACTATCATTTTAAAAAAAATTAGTTTTTTAAAGCTACATTAATACAATTCGTACAATTTTTTTTATTCTTTCGCCATCTATGGGAACAAACCAAATACGAGAAATTATTTGAAACTTTTTTCAGATATTCAGGTCACCAAACAAATATTAAAAAAAGAACAAATGAAACAAAAGACCATAATTGGATTTCTCATTTCCGGTCCTTTCACGCCCAATCAGGAAAATCTGGAAAGTCACTTTCTCCTATATTTACTCACTGACGTTGAGTTTTCCCCATTTCTCTCGATCTGCCAGTCTTCAAGTACTGCTCCCGATCATTCTTACTTAGTCCAGCTAAATGAAGTTTTCCCAAACCCAAAAGGGAAACACAGTTTTGCTTTTTCAGGGCTTTGAATACACCAAATTCAGACATAACAAGAAAGGAATAACAACTTGGAGATGCAGAGAACATAACAGCAATGAAACAACTGCAAGGCTCTTCTGAAGACGGCTGAAGATAACAGCATCATTGGTAATCTTCCAATCCGTTCACATGATTCCTGTCCTCAAAAGGCCAAAGCAAATCTGATCAAAAGCAAAATGAAGGAGGATATGAAAGCTGTAGGGGCCACTGCAAGAAATGTCATTGGATCAGCCTTGACAGGAGTGAATAGTGATGTCTTGGCACACCTGCCCAAACCATCATCCGTATCAAGAAATCTTCTGAGACACAGAGCAGGTGAACAGTTACCTAACCCTACCACTCCAAGTTTTTCTATTCCGGAGAAGTATGCATCTCTGCTGCTCTTTGACTCTGGCGAGAATGTTGCCGACAGAATTTTAATAATTGGGAACAGAGATTTATTGCAGGAGTTGGACAATGAGAACATCTATGGGGATGGAACATTTGACAAAGCCCCAAACATGTTCTACCAACTCATACCAAAGTGGGAAACTCATATCCCCCTTGCGTGTATTTTCTCTTGCAGAGAAAAAACATGGGAACATACAGCAGGATGTTCCAAATTTTGAAACACTTACTACCTAACTTGTCTCCGAGAAAGATCTTGGTAGATTTTGAGAAGGCTTGTATTTCTGCTGCTGTCTTAGCATTTCCCAATGCTGATGTCAAGGAATGCTACTTCCACTTATGCCAAAGTCTGATCAGAAAAAACAACAGTGTGGGCCTGAAAGCCGACTTTGAGTCTAATATAGACGTAAAGCTACAGTTGAAATCACTGGCAGCATTGGCATTTGTGTGATGATGAATAGATGATTTGAAACATCATGATTCTGTCCCGTGTTGCCTATGTCCTATTGTGTTATTGTCCGTTTTTGTCATTGTCCCTTTTTGTCACCGTCCTGTTCCGTCCTTTCCCGTTTTGTCTTGTCCTGTTTTGTCATGTCCCGTTGTGTCTGGTCACCAAATAATAATTATATACTGGAGATGAACCTCCAAACATCAGGTAGTGATTTTTCCATTGAAAAAATGGAAAAATTAAAAATAATAGGTGACAAAACAGTGATAGTGAATATAAAAGAAAAGAAAAGATTCTCAGTGAAAAACAGGTTCAAATTAATTTCAAAAATTAAACGCAGGCCACATATTGGTCTCCTTCGATGTTTGTTCCCTTTTTCCGTGTGCTCCTGTTGATATCACTATTGGTTATCTTAGAAATTTGCTATCTTCTTCCAAACTAGATCCCGAAAAAGTCAGTGAATATATACGTTTAACTGAGGTATGCATATATGAGAGTTTCTTTCAATTCAATTCCAAATTTTATAAGTTCATCTCGAGAACAGCTATGGGCAATAGTCTTAGTCATTGCTAATCTCTTCATGAGTGAATTAGAGAACCAATTAGCTACAACCCTCTCTTATTTCCCCCGTATATGGTACAGGTATGTGGATGATATCTTCACTGTTTTTGACACGAATCAATGCGATATTAGCTCTTTTTCTCAGCGAATTCAATAATAAGTTTCCTACAATCAAATTCACACATGAAGTTGAGAGCGATGGGCACCTTCCTTTTCTAGATTTGAACATTATTAAGGTTAATGATAGGTTAAAGTTCGACATTTATCAAAAGCCCACCAAGAATCATCGCTATATAATGAATGATTTCATTCACTGCCCTAGCCATAAACAAGCTGCCTTCCACACTATGATCCACCGCCTTCTTAATGTTCCTCTATCCGACCAAAGGTACCAAACTGAACTGAGTACCATTAAATCTATAGCAAGGTTGAATGGCTTTTCCGATAACATTGTCGACAACTTACTCCGTAGGCATAAGCTTCTTTTAAGTAGAAAGGATTCCACGAAGTTAACTCCAGAGATCACAAGCCCTAAATTTATTAGTATTGTATATGATCTGCAATTAACTAGAGCCTGAAAAAGATTTTTAGCACTTGCAATTTAAAGATTGCATTCAAAAGTGGGGATATTTTAAAGCACTCTTAGGAAATCCTAAAGATGACATCCCACTTCTGGAAAAGTCGGGAGTCTATCTATTTCAATGTGATTTTTGTGAGAAGAACTATTATGTTGGTCAGAGCTCCAGAAATATTAAAAGGTGGAAAGAGCATTTAGCTCATGTAAAATATGGCAGGTCGGACAAATCGAGCATCGCCAAACATAATTTGGACACTGGTCATGGTATAATTTTAAGTTACTTAGATCTGTCAATTCAAGAAATCAATTATACAGCTTTGAGAGTACAGTAGAGTCTCACTAATCCGAAATAATTAGGACCCAGTCCATTTCGTATAATCGAATTTTTCGGATTAAGCAGAACCATATTTAATTTCTTCCTTGCAAAGACCTTCAGACGAAACCAGTTGTACGGTCTCCTTCTGAAGTGGCATTAGTTAACTGGTCGTGGCAAAAAGCTCTCCTAACACATGATGAAGTACGGAACAATTTCCCCATTCGCACGTGTTGTTGTGCGCTTTTTACTGTATATGTCCAGTGTAATTTGTTGTATGAAACATCTAGTGAAATGGCTACAAAAGAAAAGCATACTTCATGCAACTTAAAAGACAACTTGAAGTGCTAAAATGTTTAGACAAAGGTGAAAGTGCGTCAAAGTTGGCAGTTGAGTTTGGAGTTGGGAATTCTATGATCACCGACTGGAAAAAGATTCACTCAAAGATAGAACAGTTTTGCAACTATAAGTAAGTGTGCCGAATCCCATCAAACTTCCAAAACAACTCCACTAGACAAGCTCGATGAAGCTCTCTATGTGTGGTTTTCTCAGGAGAGAGAAAAAGGCACTCCGATCACTGGGTCCCTTATTATAGAAAAAGCTCTGCACTTAAATATTTTGTTGAACGGAGACAAAAATTTTGTTGCCAGCACAGGCTGGCTTGATCGTTTTAAGAAAAGACATGGAATACAACAGCTAACCATCACTACAGAACGATTGTCGTCTGATGAACCTGCTGCAGTCGAATATGTAAAAACGTTTTCTGACTTGATTGATGTTGAAAACTACTCACCACACCAAATATATAACGCGGATGAAACAGGTCTTAAATTTAAGGCATTCCCAAGCAAGAGTCTCCCTGCAGAAGAAGAATGAAATGCACCACATTTTAAAATCAGCAAAGAGCGTTTGTCCGTTTTAGAGTGTAGCAATGTCGCGGAACCCACAAATTGCCTCTTATGGTCATTGGAAAGTGGGCAAAACCTAGGACATTCAAGAAACTCAATGTAAATTCTCTGCCTGTATATTACAGAAATTCTAAAAATGCATGGATGAGTGCGCAGCTGTTTAAAGAATGGTTTGAAAAGCAGTTTGTTCCTGAAGTTACGTGTTTTTTGTGAAACATCTGGCTTACCAAAGCACGCTCTACTTCTCATCGACAATGCATCATCTCATCCATCAGATTTTATTTGTGGAGATATAAAGGCCACTAAACGTGACCTCTCTACTTCAGCCTATGGACCAGCATGTTTTGTAGAATCTCAAACTGTCATACAAGAAAAAGCTCCTGAGACGACTGATCGAAGATGAAGATGAGATGGTATCCCTGCTTGAAAAACTCAAGAAGATCAACATTAAAGATGTCATTTACTGGGTAGCAGAATCTTGGGAATTCTTGAATGAGTAACTTTTGAGGAAATCCTGGCACAAAATTTTGCCAAGTCTCACTAACGTTGACAATCCAAGTCAAGAGGCAGAAGAAACTCAAGAAAGCAGTGATCTACATGTACAAGAGCTTGTACAAAATATTCCATGCTGCGAGAAAGCAAATGACAATGATGTGGATGAGTGGTTGGAAACTTACGATGACGGCCATGAGATTTTTGATGATCAACAAATTGTTCAATTGGTTACCCAAAAATCTATCACATGTACATGTAGCAATAACAACTCAGATGAGAGTGAAGGTGATGCAAACGAGCAGCGAGTATCTCACTCTGATGTGGCGGCTGCCTTTGATGTTGCACTATGGTATATAGAGCAACACTCTACTGCGACTCCAGTGGACACCATGTTTTTGAGGTGTTGGGGTAATTTGGCTTCCAGAGAACAATATACTCCTCTTTGTCAAAAACTGTGACTGACTTTTTTAAAAGTACATATACATACAGTAGTACATATACATGTATTTAATAACATTTGCATTATTTTCTGTATTTGCCATATTGCATATTCTTTGTAATGTTCTGAAAGATGTAGTAAATATGTTCTTATATTTTTTCTGAAAAAAAAAACTTTGCTGATTTCAGTTTCGGATTAGGTGGACTTTCGGATTACCGAGGTTCAGATTAGCGAGACTCTACTGTATAGAAATCTATAAAGGGATTCCTAAAAGTTATTAAATATGGGCAAAAGGCCAATCTCAAACTGTTCTGTTTGATTTATTGAACTGATTCTGTGTTTTCTTGTTTCCTTTCTCTTTTTTTTTTCTTTTTTTTTTTTTACTTTTTGTTCATTATAGTTTAGTTTACTTTTCCTTGGATTTTTCTTTTATACCTTTTGTTTTAGTTTACTTATTTTTCCCCTATTGACAAGATATCTCCTCTTATTTTATTGGCCCACTGTTTAACATGTCCAATAGTCATTAATTTCCATTCAGTTAACCAATGGGAGATATTCTTTTCAATTGCCCCTCCCCCCACCTAGTCTATATATTCTCTAGCACTAAAGTTTTATTTTCTTTTAATTGACTTTTGTCTCTTATCACTGAAAATGGCTACTTGGTAGTCGAAATATGTATCCGGTATTTCAAATCTCCTTGTGGATTAGGGGCTCTCTCTGTTTTTGCTTAATTAATTTTAGTTAACCTATGTTATATACCATCTAACTCTAATTGGGAACAAAGAATATTTACTTTTACTCATATGCTGGACACACCAATCAAAATCCTTGAACTTCTTTTTCATCCTGGGACTTAATATATTGCAGAATAGAACAAGCTTTGTATAACATTGTAGAATATTATGTTTTTATTGCTCTCAAGACTTGCAAATAGTGGGTTCGATTACTGCTGAAGGCATGGATGTTTGTGTTTATCTTTAGCATAAAAACACTGTGTTGGTTTCTGCCTCTTGGGACAAACTTCAGGTTGTTTTAAATTAAAAAATAAATAAGGACTGGCGGTCCCACAGTCAATGTTAGAAGGACCTCTAGAAAAAAAATAGAGTAAATAAAATTAACCCGTTTTTCCCTCCCTAACATCATTTCATAACAGTCTAAGTAAGTAAAATCAACATGCATGGTTGAATTCATGGTCAAAAACATAACAAAAAAAATGACAAATAAAGTTAGGTTACAGATATTGTGTGTGTCAGATCATTTCAATAGCAAAAGGTTAAATGTTAAGCAAAAACTCAATTTTTGGTCAAAAATTTGAAAATTTATTTATATCTATATATTTAAGTTCCAAGAGTGATTCTTTCGACAGTTTGTTGGAGAAAACTACTGCATCTGTTATAATTTTTTTTTAATTTTTGGTGCTGAAGTATTCGAAAAATGAAAGATCTTAATCTGTAGATTTGTCAAAGTTAGTTTTTGTGTCTATAATTACTGTTAATTAGCGGTAAGTTACAATTAAAAATTGCTTTACGTGCATGCGTAGTGATATGATAAAAACTATATTTACTATATCGCAAAAATTTGCTTCTGCGCAGGCATGGTAGAAGGTTTTCCTTTAACTGGCATGGACGCATGCAACGTTCTCTGCTTTTAAATTGCTCTGTTTGTTGCTCTGATGATTTTTTTTATTTATTTATTTTTTTAATTAAGGGGATGGAGATTAGTAATAAGATGGACAATTGTTTACCGTCAAATTTTGGCAGGTTTCATCTGGTTAATCTTTAATCCTTCTTCTATTGATCTGTGCAGTGCATTCTTAAATATTCATTTTATGAGGGGGGGGGGGGGAAGTTTTGTGACCCCTATTATCTAAGAACACATACAATTTTTCTGAATTGATAAAAACATAATATTTTGGAGCAGCAAAAAAATCAGCAGATTCCCATAATTTTTTTTTTTTTTTTCCTGAAAAGAGCAAGATTTCTGTTGGGAGGCTACATAAGTTTGACCAATCTTGTGTGTTCAAAAAAAAAACTTATCTTTCTAAGTAAATTAGGGTGAGAAGATATTTGTGTTTGAACTTTTGAAAAAATTTATTAGCATTTTCTCAGAAACAAATTTTCCGTATATGTGCATCTTTCAGTACAGTTTTCTTTGCTTCTTTTGAATGGATTTTAAAAAACTTGGGCGCTTTAGAATGTGGGGAGTGTAAAGAATACAAGGTGAGAAGGCCAATTCAATCCTGCTCTAAAATGTATTTATCTGCCTCCAATTGTGCGCTTGCATTATTAAATTTGCAGGTGCTTTTGAAAAGATAAAATTTCACTTAATGGACTCTGTAATGAAAAAGATCTGCTCTTTCCAATGATTTATACATATATTGGTGTCATTTTCATCTACCCACTTTAGTAGTGCCAAGTTACTTAATTCTAGTAATAAATAAAAAAATGTATTTTGCTTAACCTGTCACCATTAAATAAATGAAGAGAGTGTAATTTGCCATAATTTGAATATGTTATAAATCAGTAGTTTTATCTTCAAATTTCATTTAAGATACTCTTTTACTCTTATTGTTGAGACATGAAAACAGTACCCAACCCAGGGTCCCTTATGTCATGGATCCTAACACACTATACTGTAGCTGCGCCACTGACTTTAAGAATCTTACCGATTACCAACAATAGAGTGCAGGAATGTGAGGATATTATATAACACTTTTTTATGGCTTAAAATTTGTTCGATTTTATCAGTACTGGTAATTAAAATTCAAGTTAAATTCAGCAGTAATGTTGAAGACTGAGAATTAATTTCAGATTTTCAGTTTATTTAATTCCATAAAAAAATATTTGAATAACTGAATGCTAGCAAATGTCATTTATAGATGTTGAATAATTATCTAATGCAAATTTTACATGGATTATAGGATGGAGAAAAAGATGAAGAGGATGAAGAAGAGACGGCACAAGAGGAGAAGAAAATGTTGAGGGATCTTAAAAGGCCCCATATTGAAATTGAATATGAATTGAATGAGCCTTCCACATCTAGAATTAAAACATCAGAGTTTTAAAAGTATTGTGTTTATAATGTGTATATTTTTTAATGAAATAAAAAAGAATAATTTTTCTACATATTCTTTAAATTTTTTTTCTAATTTTCTGAACATTTAAGATGCTTATAAATAAATCTTTTGTTGAAATTCAGATATTCGTGAATTTATCCTATCCAGCATAATAAAACAACAACAAATAAATTGGCATGACTTGTATGGCTCAACTATAGCTTTGGATTTGTGAGATGATTTTGCATTTATAAATTTGTATAAGAACAGTGAAGTTCATGTGTTGTTCATTCGCCTCATTAATTAATTCTGGAGCAATTACTAGCAACCGTATTTGTAAGTGGATAATACAATCTGTGAAAGTATCATTAACTACTTAATTACTTAAATAAAAATAGTTTCTCCTCCCCCCTCCCCTTTAATATGTAGGTAGTTGGATTTCTCCTCATAAAAATATTAAGGAGTGGCAATAATGTAGATACTGTGATAGTGATGAAAAGTATTATATGATCTGATGGAAAGTGGAAACAAAATGAGATGGATTAATGAGATAAAACAACATCTTTCATAACAAGAGTAGCTCATTTATTCTGCTGAGTGCTTAATATTGCATACATTAAATGCCATTTCTTGCCAACAGAAAGCACAAAATATACAGTATTTGATTAACTTATGTCAACTAATAAAGGTTTTAAAATGTATGGTTCACAGGACTGTCCTTCTTAATGAAGTTTATGGAGCTCTTACAGTTTATTGTTATAGTTGGAGACTATATATAAATTTCCTCTAAGATGTTTTTGGCTTTATTTTTCATTTGAATTAGTCTTTGAAGAAAGGTAAACTAAATTTCTGATAAGGATTAAATTTTCAGTAGATTCCAATTACATATGGATGTTATTTATTCACAAAATCCATTGGGTTAGTTCTTCATCTTTTAATCAAGGAATAAGGTTTTATTTTATGTCATATTATTAGTACACCAGGGAACAACAGTGCATTACCCAATTTAGTATGCACTTGTAATTTTGTAAATAAACATGAAAACTTCAAGCACCATTGACAGTATCTTTATAGATCACATAAAAAAAGAAAAAACATAACTCTACATAATTGTTTCACTTGTTTTTTGCTGCATCAAGAAATTCGATAAATAAAATATAATCACCTGTTGCTTATTTCAGTGCATTTTAAAGTAAAAATAAAAATATATTTCTTAATATGAAATTGGTTCTCCTTTGGGCTGAATCAGGTGGAAAATTCAAGTTTTCATTGAATTGATAAGATTATGAATTATCAGGGATCGGTATTATACCAGGCATCTTCAATGGTTTGTTTCAATTAAGAGATATTGTCAACTGGACGACCATCTTTGTACATCTCACGAACTATGATGCCCCATAAGTTTTCGATGAGGTTTAGCTGGGTTTCTTGATGGCAATTTCAGCCAACTTTTTGTTGTACGAGAACTGTGACATGGTGCATTGTCTTGTTGCATGTTCAGTTTTCTCCTCAAATCAGCGCTTGTGGTAAAGCACTTTCTGGTAGATCTGAAAATTCAGTCGTTTGATGATAAATGCAATTGGTGTGGTCCCACTGAACCCAAATCCTCCCCAAACCATCACTGAATCTCCACCATGCACATGAGCTGAGAAGTATATCATTTTCTTTCCTTAAATCATACCAATACGATTAGAACCCATTTGATCCATCAAAGTTAAATTTTTTTCGTCTGTGAATAATATGCTAAGCTATTCATCGTTCCATGTCATATACTCTTTGGTCTACTGTAAACGTGTATGATGCTAGGTGTTAAAACTGGATTGCAATATTTCTTTGCATATTTCAAATTTAGTGAGGATGCTAATACCTTCCACACAGTCTTTCCTGAACTGGTAGTTGTAGGTCTGCTCTAATCTTTGCATGAGAGTGTCCAATAGTCGATGCTTCCATTCTTATATGATATTTATCATCAAATTAAATTGCATGACAACTTCGGCTTAGGGCCACGCTTCTTATGTAGATACAAGGCTATTGTGCTTGCAAGCTATTGTATCATCTGTGCTATTTTCCAAGTTGAGCTTCCAGATTCCAGAGAACCTGAATTCTACCCTTATCATCTGTGAGTTTGTGATGGGTAGTCATTATTGTTGATGTTGACATGTTTGTCAATAATGTTTTATGATGTAAGCACATGAGAACACAGTCCAAATAAGTGAAATAGATATGCAAAGCGCAGTTCCCACTAGCAGAAACCAGGGTGCATTTTTTTCTGTCTTTTTACTTTCTGCTCCTGGTGGTGTACCACATGGCGGAAACTCAAAAGAATGAGACAGCAGAAGTCTGCCACCCAAGCACCATCCTTTGCTGTAATTTGGCATTCTTGCTCAACACAAATGCACTGCAACAAAGCCGTCGATCGATCTAAACGGCCGGTTTCGACTGCGCACAATTCTTTCATTCCTCATCATTCGTCAAATCGAATTTTTGTATTCAATTGTTCATGCAATTTAATTTGATTTATTCAGTTTGTATTACTGAACTTATATTTCACACCTCTTCTATTAACGTTTCCACATCATTTTTCTTTCTCTGCCTCTTCACCTTTGTGAGCTGAGTGTCCGACATTTTACTTTGTAAGAGAGAGAGAGAGAGAGAGAGAGAGAGAGAGAAGACATCGCTGTAACATCATTGCAGAGACCGTTTTCTATTGGTTGAGCAACCACTTCTGCCCTGCTTTCTGCCATAAATGTTGAACTCAACCCAATTCCAAAAAGCAGAAATTTTCAGTCGGGCAGAAGAGACAAAAGCAGGAAGTGACATCATAAACATTTTTTGCTTTGTGCTTTCTGCCGTTGTTTTTACGCTTGTGGAAACCACGCTTAAGTGCTGATTTTGCCTTGTCTTCAGATCTGTCCACTAAAATAGGTAACAAGTATTTGTGCCTAAATAAAGAATTTTATTAACGATATCTTAGAAACTAAGCTATTAGTAGGCAATTCCAAGTTTTCTTTAACTTTTCAATGAATAAACACACTATTATTGGTACTGTATATCTTTTGCACAAGTGTGAAATCATGGGTTCACACTAAATTAGGTAATGCACTGTTTTTAGGTAAGGATGATGTAGAATTAGACACCAACTATGGATATGGATCAATAGTAGAAATAATGAAACCTTTTGTCCACATAAAATAGATTTTACTTCTATAATCCATACTTTTATAGTATGTGGACAAGAGGTCTCATTATTTTCACTATTTAAGTATGATAAAGTTCAGTTAAGAAGAATTTTAAGTTTGGAATTACATCTAAGTAAAACAGATGTCAAAATCATAGTAATTGTCAAAAGAACTTTACTCTTGGCCCAGTATTCCATGAGACAATCTTATCAGTTTCTTATGTTTATTACTTCAAATAAAACATTAATTTAACAAAAAATTAAGTTTGTTTCCTCTTATATAAAAACCAAACTAAAAAAACAAAAAAATAGTGTAGCTACATATAATCAGTTAATGCAGGAATAAGTGAGAAGGTAATAAGATTCTCTGTAGGAATTCATGGCTACAATCTCGTGGTCATTTTTTCTGAATGCCAAAAAACTGTTGGTTTTTCAAACTCCAGCATCTTGCACTAAACTGTGTAAATCTGTTCTGCTGTTGAGTATAAGCGATGAAATATTTCTCTTTCAATTTCTGGTTCATACTTGGACTATTTCTAATCCATTTTAGGACTGGAATTTGCTGCTCTCCAGCCAATCTTTCATTGAGCCATATAAACAAATGGCCGTTAATCTGAAAACACATACAAAATAGCATGTATAGTTTGTAAATTGTACACACGCTATGTACAGTGTTTTCTATATAAATGTTTCTTAAATATTTATTTACAATACATACTACATTATTTTTGCAAAAATACATTCGAATTTTATGGGGGGCGGAAAGGAAGAAAAAAATTGGAAGCTGTACCCTTTTATTCCCTGCAAGATTTACAATATATGTGTCGCAAAAAAAAAATTCTTGTTGTTTAAATAAAAAAATAGAATAATTTTGAACTAGCACCGATAGCCTCAGGGCATGTTCATGAAAATACGTTACAGTAATTAGTTAATAAAATTAAGTAATTTTCATTTGTTTTTTTATAATGCTTTTGACCAGAATTTTTTTTTTTTTTAGAATGCTCTTGACAAAATTATGACTGGTTGAAGGGATTATCTTGCCCAGTATTCAGTTTTTGGTTAAGACAGTATATCATGATGCTTGCACTATCACAGTTTATAACTAAATAACACTGGGCATTTGATCTCTTTCCAGTAGTTCAGGTTTGAACTTGTCTCATCATGCATGCACATGTTCCCCTGTACAACAATTTGTTGCACCGAATTGCAGAACTATGCTGGTACCCTTTGTATTAGCCATAAACTGAACATGTTTATGGTAGTTAATATCTGATAATTGACATTTTTTTTTTTTCATATAAAATGTAATATCTCAGCTGTTTGGGAAATTTACTAGATATACAGATGCTTTTTGGTATATTTTTTCACAATTTTATGATTAATGAACTAGAAATTGTTGCTGCTTTACATTTTAATAAGGCTGAAATTTCAAAAT
>JAHWFO010082787.1:362742-390618 GCA_023313115.1 Rhysida immarginata
TTTTGATTGCATTTTAGGCATGTTTTGATTGCATTTTAGGCATGTTTTGATTGCATTTTGTCCTTCACCGAGAGGTCTATTGGCTGTTGTGTAATCGCCGTTGTGATCTATGATCAACCGTGACCTTCAAGATATTAGGCCTCTGCATCGCGTATCATTTCAACTCCGTGCCAGTGGAAGTTTAACTTTTTAATAACAGGGAAATCCTGTGGGGAATTCACGGTAAAATTTTAAGTCGGATAAAGTAACATGAGGACGAGAGTATCTTGTGGTTCTTTAGCCCTGAAGAGAGCCAAACAAGCCATAGAGATAAACAACTAGCGGTCAAAAGTTGAAAATGCCTCGACACGCGATTTCAAGCCCGATGCGGATGCCTAATATATCGAAGGCCACGGATCAACTGGACTAGTTTCCGCCTTCGCCAACAGATAGTACCACTGTCGCTATTAGTCTCGACCGATCAGAATACTCGACACCCGTTGGTGCAGCATCGCAGTGGTGGGGATGGGAACCATAGCCTAATGATTTTCCCCTAGCGGTCGTGTATCTCCATCAGGCTAGCAGACGATGTTTTCCCAAAGATTTGTGTATATTCTTCAAATGTTTGCGCTTATCAAAAGTTTTTTCAAAATAATTTAAACTCATTTACACTTAATATTAAAAGAAGATACTCATTGAGAATTTAATTCGCAATTCCTCCGAATTCCTCTAAAACGTTAATTATTAGCAATAATTTGTTTAGAGGCACTCCCTTTCTCCAATATTCCCAATGTTAAAAGATACGCAGGAGGCGGCTTCTAGATACACGACCGCAGGAGTCCGCCACTGTCGTGATGACATTTACGGGCAATAGCAACATCAAAGGAACCGGCGCAGAGTTGATCGACTTGTTATCATTAGGCTATGATGGGAACCGGACATTTGCCACACCGGACTTTTGCCACACGTAACTGCTTCAGTATCCTTCTTGTTCAGAGAAATTCTTCTATCCTTCTTGTAATTAATAACTATAAAAGAAAAACAACTAACTATTCACATACGGAAAATAAATTTTTTTTTATTAAATAAAAGGTAAACAATAATACTAGAAGAGTGTAAAAATTAAATAATAACATAAATACTTATGTGAATAATAACTATAAAAGAAATACGACAAACTGATCACAATCTAATATTTATCTTCGGCTTCGTTTACCCTGACGCATTAATTATGGTTCCGATTGAATTGAAAGTCCAACACCATCATATTTATGTTATTGTTTACCTTGAATAAATATTTAATTTCCAGTATGTGATCAGTTTGTCGTATTTCTTTTATTATTAGTTATTATTCACATAAGTATTTATGTTATTATTTAATTTTTACACTCTAGTATTATTGTTTACTTTTTACTTAATAAAAAAAAAATTATTTTCCGTATGTGAATAGTTAGTTGTTTTTCTTTTATAAGTTATTAATTACAAGAATTTCTCTGAACAAGAAGGATACTGAAGCAGTTAGGTGTGGCAAATGTCCTACACCCGGTGGGGATATATAAGGGACCGCTTTCGCTTGACAGCATCAGGGCCGGCTCTACCATAGGTGCAGGTGGTGCACTTGCACAGGGCGGCAAACTTTTAGGGGCGGCAGCGGCAATGTTGCCTTTTAGGGGCGGCAAAATTATTTCAAAAATTGCATTCTGCACGGGGCGGCAAAATTGCTAGAGCCGGCACTGGGCAGCATAAAAAATTTGGAAGGACGATTGCCTCTTCTTAAAGCAGTTGCTATTGTGTTGAGGGTTGTGGAAGCGATCGAATCACTAAACAAGTACTTAACCATGCAAAGCTAAAAGGTGTTCTTGATAAAAACCCAGGTTGGAATGTAGTGCAAAATTTTATCCAGAGGAGAGTGTCACATCTCAAACCAAAACTACATGGCAGAAGAAATTACTGCATTTTCCAAAGCTCCTATTACCTCGTGTGAAATAGAAAGATCATTTTCACAGTACAAATCTATTTTACGTTCAGATCGACAGAGGTTCACCCCAGAAAACTTGAGACTATACGTTATTAGTCAGTGTAATATTCGAAATTAATATTATGGTGAAATTTCTAATTATTCATATCATTTGTTTGTTAAGGAGTACCTAATTTTAAGAGAATATTTATGCATTTAAAGGGAACATTTCAGTAATTTTAAGGGAATATGAACCTACATATTTTACATGTTTTTAGGACGTAAGGTTCCTAAGCCTACATATGACCCCTTGATCCAAAATGGCGGATTTCAAGATGGCGGCCAAACTCCAAAACTGTCCCAAAAGATAGAGCACCTATCCTATTCCCTGTTATCATGGTCATTTTACACACCATTTCAAAATATAGCTATGTCCAGTGATTTTTGACTCGCCCTATATTTGTATCCTATGACAAACATACAGTATTTCACTTGGTCATATACCATACTTGGTCATATACCATATTTCACTTAGTCATATACCAAGAATGACAAACTATGCTAACCACCTGAGGAGCACCGGACACCCCCTTAGCACGCAAGATGAAGTGATGTCCGTCTTACACATATGCCATAAACCTTCAAAAACTACCACCCTCGAAGCTATCGAAATCTACAAGGCCAAGAAGACCAACCCCCACCGATTACTCAACCGCCAGACCGACTTCGACATATTTACCATCTTAATCCTCTTTCTGATTTATTGTAAACTGGTTTTATTTTTATTTTGTCAATCTCCCTTTTCTATTTTATTTTACCCATTTATTTTGTCAATCTCCCCTGTTGACAACCAGATTGTTCTCTATACGGTCCGCGTTTTTTTCACATCACTTTTGTCATTTCCTATAGTTTTATATTTTAATTATTTTATGCTTATCTCGCTTGTTTCTCTTATTGGCCATTTCCTATGTATCATATTTTTACGCTCATTGGTCCATCTGTACCATTTTTCTGTATATAAGGCCTGTGAGCCTCTTGTTGTGTACCTTGACAAAGCCGGGAATAAATGGCGAAACTAGTTGGTAATTCTATTGTCCATCTCTTATACTGTAAGGCCACTACACACATTGTAAATAAGCACAGTATTATGATCCCTTCTGTATCCGATATTTCACTTGTAAATGTAATATCGGTGTAAATTGTTATGTACTAAAGCAACTTCTTGAAATGAGAAGAGTTTATTTTTTTCACTCTGGCAGCATTTTTGCATTCAGACTTTCTCTGTTATTAATGCATGCATTATGAAGCGTGTTTTCATTCAATATGTCTATCTTTTTGTGAAATACCGTCTGTCTAAAAATAAAGAGTGTGCGCTTTAAAAATGTTTATTTCCTTTAAAGTAAATGTAAAGGATATACTATTTAAAGTCATTTTTTGAGACAGAAGGTTTCCGTTGACAGAAGGAGTCATTTTCAATATAACTTTAAAAAAGTTTATTTCCGGAAAACGAGAAGACAAACTTAATACGTATGTACAATGGCGCTTGCATATTAGTAAGTGGTCCAATTGCCATCGTTATTAAGAATGGTTGACATTCTGGAACATGCTTTCTAATTAGATGACAGCAAGCTCTAAAGGTAAAGATTCCTCATCTGTCGAATTTGTCGAGTTAGCTGCTTCAAACTACAGGTGCGTTTCCAGCTTATGCTTCATGCCTATGTAAGCCCATACATTTTCTATAGGGTTGGCATCTGATTACTGAAACAGCCAATCTAACTGCAGTGTCGTGTTGTGCCTTCCGTTGCATGCATAAATAATGTTTTGGGAAATTGTCCATCCACGTTTCATTTTTTTCATCACTAAATAATACAAACAATAAATTAATTCTCCCGAGGAAGTTATAGGAAAGTAGCGGAAGCACTGAGATCATCTATTTTACCCTTTTTTTTTAAATCGAAAAATTGATTTTCTCGAACATAGTATTTAGAAAGTGTAAAAGAATCTTCTTTCGTTTCTCATCATTTCCGATCGAATAATGAGAAACAAACTATGCCATGTGTTACCATAGTTATAAAGACCAAGTAACTGCCACCCCCACAACTCCGACCCTATTGGAACAATTTGGCCCAAACTTCATAGTAATGGAGATCTCGCTTACAGGAATCTGCATACCAAATTTCACTCCTTTATATGCATAAATACACGTAGACCTTTCGGTCCCCTCTAATTTCCGCCCCCGAAACTCCGACCCCAGTAGGCTAATCAAAATCAAACTAAATAGTCAAGGTGCACATGCCCATAGTAAGCTACATTCCGAATTTCAACCCTCTACCTCAAAAAATGCGGAAATTATTAAGGGGACAGACGGACATTGTGAAACCAATAAGTAGCTCCATTCTTCCGCTACTTAATAATGCACGAAGCCACTCATCGTTCCAATTCATGTGGTTACAGGCCCATTCCAACCATTCTCGAGTATGTGTTTCTTTCAAGGGAGTTTTACAACCATTCTTCTGTAAACAAGATATGGATTATTATTATTATTTTTTTTTTTTGCAAACGCCTGTGAATTGTGTCCTTTGATACGTTTAGTTCAGAAACAGCAGCAATTTGTCCCACAGATAGGGACTGGTTCTTTGCCATTTGCACAATCCTTCTGTCATCTCTGAGTGAAGTCACTTTTGGACGTCCGCTTCGAGGTTTCACATGAAAGTTTTCACCCTTGGCTATATTTTATAAATTCCAGATGATGTTCGAACGATTTCACTGGCAATTTCATTTACAGATTTGCCTTTTGCTTTCGGCATTCATACTTTGCTTACTTCCACCTGAGAAAACTGCTTATTTTTAGGTATTTTCACATGAAATGAGAATGAAAGCTTTTGAATCAGCAAATGTTGAGTTTTTTTTTTAACAGATATGCAAATTATGGGACACACCGAGTGATTGGTTGTATACTTGCAAAGGGTGAAAGCTATATAAACGTAACTTTACTTAAATTTTGAAACAGACCTTTTTTGATTTTTTGGTTAAAAATATAAAAATAATTATTATGAAACTTTGATCTTTTTTCACATATGAGTGTTTATGCGCAATGAATGTTAGATTTCAATCAAAACAATTTTTACGTTCTTTTTTTACGTAAGTAAAAAAAAACAAACACACATTACCTGAACTTTTGAGACGCACCTTAAAGCCTGATTTGTGCTGGTGATTATGACAATGGGTCCAAATCAACTTAGTTTTCTAGATATAGATACTCTTGCATTTGAGTTATCATTGAATTATGTTTAATTGCGAAACTGTCAACACACCTAACAAATGAAAATTTTTATTTTCACCAAATTTTTATTTCAATCCACAATTTTCAAATAGTATTTACATTATTACCATCTATGTAAAACAATACAAGAGAAGTGATAAACTGTGTTTTGTTACTTTCTTAGCTTAGACCACTGTCATTTAGAAACGAAAATTACTAGAATTTTTGTGAGGGGGTGGACAGTTTACAAGATTATATCAAATAGGGTTATTAACATGTAATAATCGTATACCATCTTATTAACATGCAAAGCAAATTAAATAGATTGAGATATGTAAGATTTACTTCAAAGGCTGCTTCTATTGTTATTGAATCTGTTTTTCAGTACCTTAGTTAGTATGTTAATTAAACTCATAATGAGTAGAATTAATTAAAATCAATGAAATTTGTTGTTGATGTAAATATTACTGGAATAATAAATTCTTTTTCATTCACATGTATCAGATCCTTGTATTGCTGATTAGCAAAATGCTTCACATGCTTCCAAGTGATCAAGCTGTGTTATGTATTGGAAGTGGTGTGTTTAATTAATTAATTGTCTTATAGGCAAGGGGAACTGAATGTGGAAAACATTTTATTGTTCTTCATGCATTATCAGAAGCTAAAATGTGAAAATCAGCTAGTGACATTGGCATTGCATTTGAAGAGGAGTAATTTACTGAGGGATTTTAATGCCTTAGTGAGGAACACAGTGTCGGCTTTGTTTGATGATTAACAGGATGTTTAAATGGCAACAGCAGCTTATCAAGTGCAATGGCTTTCTGGCCTATCTAGGCAACTAACGAAAACAACGAACTGACGTCTTCGGAAGTGGATATGGAGATAAAAACAAAAACCGAAATAAACGAAGGAGGAGGAGAAGTGCTGGAGAGCGGAAGTCCTGCTTTCCGTCTTTGACGCCGGACGACCGTCGAAGCTCTCTCCTTTTCCCTTGTTAAGTAGAAAGGACGGGGCTCGGGAGAGTAAAATCCTTCGGAAACCATAAACCACTGTTTGGATAACCACGACGAGGTGGTGGGATGAACGGGGGTGGAGAAAAACCTCTTACGGTGATGTCACAGTCATTACGAGGGACGTGTCTTTCTCAATTAAACAATCTCGATGCAATCTGATTTTCAGTTTGACAATATCATTGCAGTTCACCAATACTTATTTCATTGGAAACTTTGGAGGGGAATCGGAAACGCAATTCCTGCATGGAAAAAAGGAAGCCATCTATTCTAAATTATTTATCAAAGTGATAAAAGAAATGTGATTTAGAATTGTGCAATCTTTATTATAATAACACAAACTTACATCTTAACACGGAATGTTAATTATTGCATCAGAATTTCGCAATTTACATACATAGACGTCTGTACAACTTAAAATAAGCTTTTTGAAATTCAAATTAAGGAAACATGTGGTTATTAGATAGTATCAATACTAATAATAGGTATGCAATTTTAAAAAAAAAAGTGAATAAAATAAAATATTCACAACACATGAAATTACAAAAGAAGAATTATGAATGTTCTTATAAATAAACTTTATTAAATAAGGAAAAACTGATTCCTTTATGTATCGTGATTGTGACGGATGTGTTGCTGCCAACTAAGGTGACCAAGATGTAACAAAAATTTATTAAGGTGTTATGCAGTAAAGGAATCCGATGATGCCAGGAAACTGTGGAAATCCGGTAATAGTAAGAAATAACAGAAAGAGAAACCACAAATTCCACAAACTTATTTTAATGCTACGTATGCGCATTTTCGACGACTAAGTCGTCTTCTTCAGCGTAATACAAACGAGTGTAAAGTTATAAAGAATTACAAATTCTGTACACTCGTTTGTAATACGCTGAAGAAGACGACTTAGTCGTCTAAATGCGCATACGTAGCATTAAGATAAATTTGTGGAATTTGTGGTTTCTCTTTCTGTTATTTCTTACCATTAAAGTTTTATGGAGAATATAATTCTGCTTCTAGATAGTAACTATTATTTTCTGATTGCTTGTGTTTATAAAATTATAGAAAACGATTGTTATTTCCCTCATATTCGACATTAATACGGACCTATACTAGTTATACAGAAAAGATTTACAAGTGAGTAAGCCTGATCACTAAGGCAAAATTTGAAGTGAATCTGAGAGGTTTTCTAAAATTTTCATGTAGAGATCTGGAAAAAACACTGGACTACCCTGGAACAACAATAAATAATTTAAAATTTATTATACGGTTTTACTAGAATTAAATTTTTTGTAAATGTTATGTTTTTTCCAATTAATAAAACTTATAACTTTGGGATATATTAAATTATAATATAATAAAATTGGCCACAGAGTGGTAAGACCCTGATAAAAGCTGACGTTTCGAGTAGAGACTATCCTTTGCCAAAGCAAAAAATAAAAATGATAGAGCTTATTTAATTTTTGCTTTAACGAAGGATAGTCTCTATTCGGAACCTCAGCTTTTTTCAGGGTCTTACCACTCTGATCAATTTTGTTTTACTCCAGAGTTTGTTTTTGTGTCTCTTTCTTCTTTTCTTCAACATCCATGATTATAATAAAATGAAAGTCTTTTTAAGCTTCAAAATTAATTTAATAAAAGAAAAGAGGAAAAAAGTAACAGTTGGGACAATTTGTAACTATACCTAATTAATTAAAAACTATTAATCAAAAATGTATTTTTGATAAGGAGTTTTTAATTAATTTTATCTATTGATCCAACTGCAAAAAGAAATATCTTAAATAAACTTGTGGTGCTTAAAAATAAGTGCTTAAGTCACATATGTGCTTCCACCAGGATAGCCATGTACATAATGGGAGATTAAATTTGAGGTTTTTTTAGAATTGTGCAAATTATTAGATTCAGAACAAGTTCTTTTACATTTTCGTCACTTTTAGATCTTACTAATCACAAGCTGAGACTGTGGTAGTTTGTTACTAATCACAATTGCTTGAGGTATATAGGTTCTGCTAAAAAAATTCGATTGTATACAGTTTTCCTTAAAAGTGCTATCCTTGCTTTGTCTGTTAATCACCTCATTTATGTGGTTTTAGACAGAATGTGATCAGTTTAAGTGTTTTTGGTGCTGATTGTTCAGATTTTCTTAGTCTGTAGTAAGTATTTATTTAAACCGTTTGTGCTTAAACTCTTGAATGTGAAGTTATTGGAAAATCAGTAGATTTATCATCAAGGAAAGAAGGTTTTATTAAACGAAAGTTGTGAATAGTGTCTCAGTAGAAGAGTTTTATAGAATAAAAAAAAAAGAAAAGGGGGGGGGGGGTACTTTTTAAATTCCTTGTTTGCAGGAGTCTAATAATTTATACATCTCTATTATTTTAAATCTCGACAAAAAAATGACTCACTTGTAACTCTTTGAGCGTGTACCATTTAATATAAATCTATTTTCGTTTATTTTTATTTTATTTTATCTTGAGTTTATGTTTTACGCAAAATTTTGATTGTTCTTTTTTAACGAGACATTATGCAAAGGAAAATTTGCTCGTTTTCTTATTGGAAATAAAGCAAATTTCAAACTGTCATGGTCCTGGTTACAAAAGCAAATCTTGAGTCATTGTCTCTACTTCTGTAATGTAAGCAATTGGGAAATAACATATTACTACTACTACTACTACTATTGCCCAGGAAGAAAATAAAAATGAAAATTTTTGCATGGTGTTAATAGAAAATTTAGTTATTAAAAAATATTTTTATAAGTTTTAAATTTATTATTTGTATTTGTTTTGTTCTGTAAGTATTTCTCCATAAATGAAAATTAGCCTCTCTTTCCCTGAGTTGCGCGTTCGTGCAGGGCAGCCGCTCCGCTCAATTCAGCTCACAAAGCCAGAAGCCACCGCACGGCGAGGAAAGGAAAATAAAACTTTAGATTAAAAAAACCAGAGAAACGAGTTCAATTTCCTCCAATGTCCTTTTTTTTATATACGTAGCGGATGGGAGAAGCTAAACAGGTCTATCGTGTTTCCCCCCCCCCCCCCACGCCTTTTTTATATATTTAAATTTTTTTAAAAAAATGTATAATCGTAATACTATTGCTTGGGGTAATTTTATTTTCTTATCGCAACAGGAAACGTAATGATTTTTGGAGAGGACTCGTCAGAACTGGTACTCATAGTAGCAATGGTCGCGTTCGAAGAAGAAGACGCAATTTCATTTGTAAAGAAAAACGCGGCAAAAAAACCCCTCCCCGAGTATTACGCCAAAAAAAACGTTACATTACATCATAGTTATCAAATCGCTTCGTATCCAATCCCCCAACCCCTCCCTTAGACAAAGTTGCTATTTCCGTTAAAGCGTTTGTTATTAAATTAGAAATGAATAATAATAAAAAAAAAACGTTGTTGTTTTGAAGTAACCGAATCCAACAATGAATGAATCGGCGCGCGAGGAAAAAATGTAAACAATGAAGGCGAAGAGAGAGAGTGAGTGAGAGATAGAGAATTTAAAAAAAAGAAAACCTGCGTTTCTATTATAATAAACAAAAAAATCCTTCATTTTTAAAACGAAGCTTAGAACATATGAATCGCGATTAATTTTTCATAAGATGTAATAATAAGAATAATGGTAATTAATTACATTATTATTTATAACAGCGAAGCCTTCCAGTTTGGGATCCTCATCGTTTCTGTAGTGTATCTTTTATCTCTCCTTCCATTTTATTATTTCTGATATTATTAGTCGTTTAACTAATTTTTCTTCTCGTTTATCATTGAATCATCCATCATCATTATCATCATCATCATCCGTCGATGCGACCGGTGGTGTCGGCTACTCTGCCGTCGTTGATCGGGCTGCTGCTTGCTGCTGTTGCTTGCTCTGCTCTGCTGCTGCTGCTGTTGGTGGGTGGTGGAGGCCGCGTCGGAGAACCCTTTGATCCCCCCTTTGTGTTTGAGCACCCTCTTCAACCACGCGCTCTGCAGACAAAATATCGCATCGTGTGGAGTCGGCAAATGGAGGGAAGAAGAAGACTACCACGCCATCGAAACACGTGCCTCCTGTTGACACAGGTGAGATGTCCAATCAGAGTGAAAGGGTGAATGAAAGTGACACCTCCTCCAGTCGCTTCCCATTCCACACACACATTCTCTACTCCCCCCTCTTTCCTATCATAAACAATTTAACCCCCTCCCCCTACCCAATTATCTTAAACGTTTAGCCTCTCTCTCTCTGCTCTGTTTTCTGTTGCCTCTCCGTAAGTGCATGTGTGTGTGTGTGTGAAAAAATTTTTTTCTTTAAATTTATTACGAAACATCCTGTGGACGTCATCCGCCGCCCCCTTTCACAAACCGTAGAAATTTCCCAGCTTCTCTTCTTCTATATATACTACGGGTCGTTACGGTCCACAATGGAGTCAGAAGCCAAAGAGCTCATCGAACATATAAGAGTCGTCGTCTCCGAAAGCATCCCAACCTCATCATCATCATCATCCTCCTCCTCCTCATCATCACTCGAATCAGCAGTGCAATGTCGTCGTCATCTGTGTGGTGTTGTTGTTGTTGTTGCCGCCGTCGGCTGGAGAGCGTCGGTGAGTAATCCGATAGGGTCAAAACTTTGGGGGGTGAATCATCCTCCTCGTTGGCGAGCCACGTGCCTCCCTCGCTCCGCCCTCGTCCCGACCTGTCGCTCTTGTCAGTCACTTCCGTCTCTTTTTCCTTTTCCGACTTTACTAAACTTCCCCGAGTGGCGTGTGGCCAAGTGCGAATGGAACGGGCCGACTATTTTGGGCACCCGTGAAAATCCATGGAACGAAGCGATGCGGTTGCCTCGTCGTCGCAAGACAAGCGACCCACTCGTCGTCGTCGTTCCGGGCATAAAGGGTAAGAAACGAGGTCGTCGTCGCAGCGTGGTCGACATAGTATCCCCATCCCATCCCCACTTCTTCGGGTTATCCTCACCTCCAAGACGATGAGAGAAGTCCCTGTTCGACAGGTGAACATGCAAAAAGTGACAGCTACACCGTCCGAGTGTCACGCTTGAAGCGGCGCCTGCGTCGTCGACGACACCTCCTCATCCATCCCCCTCCCGACCATTGAGTTGTCTCTTGTTGGTTCAGAGGTATTTCATTCTAACTCGACCATATTTCATTGAAGGATTCCTTTTTCTCCTCTTCTTTCTTCTTCCCCTCCACCTCCTCCTCGCATTTCTCATCGTCGGGTCTAAAAATATCACCCTGAGCCTTTAGCCGTCCAAACACCGTTTCGCTTTAAAACGGGGAGTCTGCGTAATTTGTATTAATTTTTAAATAAAGTGCAAACCATGTTCACCTTCGCTCTATTGAGGGTTCCCAAACAGACAACATAAAGAAAAAAAAAAAAAAAACGTTGCCACGATTTGTTGAGTTTTTTTGTTCGTCGTCGCCGTCGTTATCATCTCCATCGTCGACATGAGTCACGACGACGTTTTCCTTACAATCGAGGAAGCGCAGCCCGAGAAAAACGATTTCATTCACCAACTGGCAATACCTCGAACAAACTAAAGAAAACCAGTTCCCTGTTGGCGCTCTTGACAGCAGATCATTTGGTTACAGATCATTAGACCGTACATCATTTATGTTGTAATATTCATGAAGAAATGTTGAATGTGACGAAGTGAAAAGGAACCGTGCTCTTTTACGATACAATCCAGTCCTCCTTTATTATAATAACTACGTACAACGGTGTCATTGCCCTCCCATCTCCCAAACACGATTCTGATTATTTATTTTAGTTAATTAAGTAATTAATTAATTTTATTTTCTTTCTCTTTCCTTTCTTCTAGGAGAGTGGGTTGTGTTGGTGTTGGCCCTATTGCTGGCGTGTGTCGCCGGCTGTCCTCTCTCTCAGTCGGAGGAAGCAATGGCTTCGACCGGCAACGGCACTTTCGTTGCCGGGGAACAAGGCTCCATCGTGGAGCCGTGCGAAGGACAGAAAGTCACCGACGAGCAAGTGTGCAACGAGACCGAAGGTTGCGGCATACTTGAGACCATCATCAATCTCACCGACAATGATATCAACGCTTTGCGAAGCAGATGGGTAAGTGAATAGTAATTGTAATAATAGTAGTAATAGTAATTAAAGCTGTGGAATCGGAGTCAAGTTATTAGCTATTTAAATAATTTTCAAAGCGTATCTTTCAAAAAGAATCGAATCGGTGTGGGACAGTTTTGAATTCCAAAATTTTGTCCCCGACTCCACAAGTAGTAGAAGTAGTAATAGCAGTAACCAGAGAATACTTCCGAGCACACTCAAAAGTAGTAGCAAACGTCCCTTCTACCATTTCGCATATTCACTTTGTATGCTTAAAGGGGAGAATTTGATTCCTACGAAATGGTCTCATCTTTAAAATCGGTGTCAAATGAAAATTCTAAGCGTAAAACACTGGATTTTGTATTTGAAAACATTTTACCTATTAGAGAGGAAGTATAATTAATTTTTTAACGCGTTTGGGAACAGAATTTTGATATTTTTAAAATTCATAAATAAACTTATGAAACAAAGCTTTCAATTTAAAGAAGAGTCAGATTTTTCGTTTATAGAATTTCCAATAAATTGAAAGTGCCCATATTTATTACTTAAACATACTGATTTTGTTTTTCTTATACAGTCTACAATAATAAAAAAAATATTATGGAGAATTCAAAAAGTAATGCAACTTTAAGTATAACATGCTAATTAATCACTTTTTCAAAGTCTTGAAATTAACGGTGAGAATAAATATAGAGCCCAACACTAAATAAAATTTTAAATAAACCAATTCTAATAATTATATAGAATGGCTTTTTTAAATTAAAAATAATCGTGCCAGATTTTACGAATTTTATGAAAATTACAAAACAATATTAATGTTTAGAAATGAAATTCAAGTTATCAGAAAATTTATTAGAAAAAATCTTGAAAATTATTTTATAACTAGTGTTAACGCCCAATTTCAAAACGGGGAAATCCACATTTGTGATTACTTATTTACTGATAATACAACAAATAAATATTTGTTAACAAGCATTCAAACGTAATTCTTGTCTGGGAGTTGCCATTATTCTTTCTCATTCTTAACAATTGCTCAACTCTTGCATGATAACTACATATCTTATAACATTGATATTTGTTATAGATGTTTAAACCTTAAGATTTTTTTTAAATTCCGAAACTATAAAAGGCATATCTATAAATAACAAGTATTCGATTAAACAAACGTGGTTTAAATAATTCAGTTTTCATTTCCATCATTCTCTGGTTGCCTTTTCGCCTCTTTTGCCGCCTTCTCGAGTACACTAAAAGAACATCATGATTACTCAAAAATAATTTCTGTTTCTATACTTGAGTCCAGTTTTCAAAGATCTTCTGAATAAGCAATTCTTTGCAAATCAAAGGTCAATTGACATGGTCACTTCCGGTCACAATGACGGCTTTTTAATATCTTCATGCGAAGCGCTAGGTCAAGTTATATAGAAGAGTATGTAACTCATTATATATCCATTGACTCTGTTATTGTAGGTATGCAAAGTTTTGTTTTAATTGGTCCAAGGGTCTAGCAGGAGATCGCGAACAGATAGGAAACTTGGCATTTTATAAGTAGATAATAATAGTTTTATACTTTTAATTGTTTTTAATTTCAAAAAGCAAAAAGCCTTTCTGTATGATTATTAAAATGGTTTTATGTTAAATTTTATATAGTGTTGGATTTAGTCGCTTTATTAAATATTTCAGTGACGTAGGTAGAACCAATTAGTATGTCAAGAAAAGAGCATATGAGGAAAAACGTGATTTCTTAGCAGACGATTTTCATTTCTGTCTTCTGCTAAGTTGCATTTTTACTATTACAAACGGGGTAATTATTTAGGAAACATGCTTGATACTTGAAATTGAACCTTTAAAAAAGAAAAAAATGATAGCGCGTGCATAATAAGTGTTATTAGATGAATATATAGTCCATACTTTTTAAATTACTTCGATTTTAGCGCCGGATAAGTTAAGCTTGGAGTCGTCGTCCTTTCAGGGTCAATTGGATGAATTAATCTAGCCAATTGTAAAAATTAATATAGAAAAATCTGTTGCACACTTTTGTTGAACGCTTGTGAATATTGTATATTTTCTCTGCTCCGGAGAAATTTGGTTAGGTTTACTATACTTTGGGGAAAGGTTTTAAAAAACATGAATTATATATTCGTCTACAAACACTTATTATACATGCATTGTCATTTTCTTTATTTAAGAGTTCGATATAAGGCATCGTACGCGTTTTTTAAATTACATATCTTCTTTGTAACAACACTAAACTGCTACAATTACCGAAAGCATTGCGTCTGATAGGCATAAAGTCTAAGCAGTGACATTGGATTAAGGAATTGTGTTAACCTATTTAGCTCTTTATCGTTGTTCGCTGGTAATCACTTATCCCCCAACTTCTCTAGATGTATTTGATTGCTTGATAAGCAGGGGGTTCAAATGGACAGAGATAAGTTTGAGGATGGTTTTTAAAACTTTACAAATCTTACAAGACGAGAAGAAATCAAGTCCAGCGTGGGTTATTTGTGTAGCATCGCGAAGTAAAGGAAACGCGATATTCTCTTCTTTCAGACGGAATGGGGAAGGAATAGAAAAGAATAGCAATCAGGAAAACGAGATCGAGTTGTGATAATCGCTTGCTTTTTTATCAAATATCGAGTTTCTACCTTCCGATTGGATAAAATTCTATCGAGTTATCAATTCCGTCCATTCTCAATAGCAGATTTAAATATAGCCGCCCCAAGTTCCTGCTAAATTCAAATGACGCAAATGAAGCAGAAAGTGAACTTTGCTTACCGAACGTTCTTTCATTCGGACGATTTTATAAGGAAAAAATATATAACAGAAAAATAAAAGATTCTTTCTCTTATCTGAATATTTCTCGCTTCAAGGAAAAAAAAAAACCAAAAAAAAAAAACCAAAAAAAAACCCCGATAGAATTGCTTCGCCTGTATTCCGATAATTCATTTCTTTTTTTAAATGTGCAATGGGTTAAGTGGAGTTATTGCGGCGCCTCGTCTTCAAATTGCTCTTTGGTGTGAGATTGAAGGAAATTCCAAAATTTCGTAATTCCTTATTTTAACTTTATATTTTTAACACGTTTTTCAAAAAAAAAAAGCATAAAAATTGATCGACTGATTTTAAATCATATCTTAATTAATGACACTCGACACGGTACTTGATATAATAAAATAAGCAAGTGTTTTGAACTTCAATTCTTGTTAATCTTATAATAAAGGCTTCTTTTAATGAAGCAGAACGTGTGAAATTGACTTTTGACCTTTATAAGTTAACGGCTTTTTATGGTTAAGTAGCATAAAAATGGAAATCTCTTGCTGTATGTGATAGAATGATTTTAAAAAATTATCAATTTATATGCACGAAAAAAATTATTATACATGCACATTCTGTCATTGCCATTTTCAAAAAAGTCGTGACGTCAAAGTCGCTCCATTACAAGTGGTTTTCTTAAACACTCCTCAGAAATCGTCATTGTTACCCCCCCCCCAAAAAAAAAATTGAAAAAAACCTGCTGTGTAGAAGAAGAACCCAGGGAATATGCTCACAAAAGTGTTCCAAACACAAATGTTACATTTGATGAATTAAATATAGGTAATAACATGACAAGATCTTTTACATAGAAGCGTCCTTTTTCCACAGAGGATTGGTTTTGTTCACCTAAAACTGTTGAAATTGCTTACAAATAAGCTAGAGAAAATTTTATATCGTTATCAAGCATCATGTCTTTATAAGAACATGTAAACGATTCCCAAAAGTTCATTGTAATTTGTACTCAACATACACAACTTTTGTTGTTTACTCTACTAGTTTTATGTATAAAAAAGTCGACTGAAGTGACGTATGATGGCCCGATTACAATTAATTTTTAAAACTGAGTATCTCCAGAATTTAAAATTTCACGTTTTTAGAATTTTTCTAAATTTTTAATTGTCTTATACGTAGATTTAATACAAAAAAGTTTACATGTCAAATTTGGATAACATTTGACCTTTAATTATCAATGACACTGGATACCGAACTTTAATATAAAATAATCAAATGCTACGTCTAAACCTCGATTTCTCGCCAGTTTGCTTAATGAATCAGAAAGCGTAAAATTGCACCACTTAAGGGCTACAGTTTTAAGATTAAATTTTGTTTTAATTTAATTAATTGCTTATTTATACACACATAATATGCAAAAGGAGCCCAAATAAGTTAGGGGAGGGGAGCTGCTCTAATTGCTTAATTGGACCCGATTACGGAAGTAAGGCGAACCAATGCAGAAGAGAAAAACGAAGCTCCGATTACTTCAAACCCAAAACAAAAGCTTAAAAAGAATGGTTTGGATAAAGAATGGTTTTTGAATGGAATAGGCGTTTTGGGATTCAAGAGAATCTTCGGAGCGAAAGCAATACTCTCCGTAACCAGAGATTCTTCGGAGAACAGATATTGAATGGAGAGGAAAAAAAGATTTTTTTTATTATTTTTGCTGTTAGAAACACTTTAAAAGTATCGCTTTTGTAGCCAGTTCTCGGATCAAAACGCCCGTCTGTGATGCAATCGGCTTAAATGGTCTCTTAGAAAGAGAGAGAGAAATTTAAAAAGAAAAAAAAAGCACTTGGAAATGAAAATAAATTTAAAGCTCTTTAAAATATGGTGTTGGGTGAAATTTAGGGTTTTCAATGACATTAATCGCGCGTGCTTAACCCAGATGGGAGTTCCGCAGCCGAAGAAATGACGTCGTCAAAGGTCAAGCACTGAACATGACCCTTGACTGTGTTGTCTTCTCGACGAGCGGAAGTTTAGAAATCGAGACAGTATTTCAAACACCCCACCCCCTCTTTCGTCTAATAAAGTTTAAAGGCAGCCGACTCATTATTAGCGATATGTAATTCAGTTGAATGCTATACGCCGGCATATAAGACGAATTAGGAGACCTAAAATTCGTCCTATAACCCAGTTTATTGGTGGAACATTTGGTTATCTCTTCAGTTCATTCTATTATTAAATAAAAAAAATCAAGTGTTTTATTTGAATATTTTTATTGAATTTCTCCGCTAGAGATAATCTTCTGAAACTTGGATATGCTAGAGATTATGTTCAAATGATCGTCAGAGTGGCGCTTCTGCCATTTTGACCATTATGCAATTACATTCTCAATGGGCAACTTCTCGCGTATCGCTCAGAAATAAGTTGAAATGAATCTTAATTTAAAATTCTTTCTTCTAAATTGATATGCATTATGCGCTTCTCAGAGTCTAATCGAAATACAACAAACTTGCCTATGTGAACGAGGATCGCTTATCGTTTGGTTAATATGGCGGTTTTGAGCATGCTTATTATCGATAATTTTATTAAAAATCCGCATATATATCGACCTTTTTTTCATTAAAAAACAATGAAATTTTTCTAGAATGTTTATTACATGTGTGCTGTCTGTATTTTTGGCAATCCGTTTTCGATGAAGAGAAATAAATTGCTTTTGATAAAAGCGTTGGACTATTCACCAAAGACGACAGAGCTCTACAATTTACAAAAATATTCACATAGTAATTAACGACGAATACCGCTTTACAAATGAAATTTAATTTAACTGGATAAGTAAGATACACCATCGGAAACAGGAGACCCTATTGATCCTGCGTTTATTCAGTCAGATTTCTGAAAACTGTTAAGAGTTCTCCTGTGAAGGTTTAAAATCGTCTTCCAAAGTAAAGAAGTATAAGAGAGTCGCCTTTGGCGATCAAGGCTCATTTTCTAGACATAAAAAAGCGTTAATAGGAGGAAGGTATAACGTAATTTATTGTCTAGTTTCCTTACCTGTGTTTTAGAACTGTAGATTTAGTTGTGAAGATCTTAAGATACGAGGCGTGTCCGGAAAGTAAGGTACAACGGCTAGTATTCTTTCAAAAAATGTTTATTGACAAAATGTCTACTACAACTTATTTAGTGATACAAGGGTTATTTTTCGACGTAATTGCCGCCATTGTCCAAACACTTGTTAAGTCTAGGTACTAGCTTGTCAATCCCAAAGTTATAAAATTTTGATGCTGAACCACATTTCGACCTCGTGTTTGATCTCTTCATCGTCGTGAAAGCGTTGTCCAGCAAGGTGTTTCTTCAGGTTAAGAAACAAGTGCAGAAGTTCATCAGAGACCACAGACTGCCTACCGCTCTTGTGTTCGTCATGAACATTGGTCCTGCCTCCAGAGAATTCACGACACCACTTCGGTAATGTTGTCGACTCATAATGTTTCCATAAACAAGGAACAAGTGCTTTGTGAATATCCTCTGGGCGCTTGGAAAAAACGTTTGACGGAGTGCACCACATTTGGCGGGATTCTGAATCGTCACAGCCGTTGTATACACATATTACTCGAACTATACTCCACGTAGCAATGAGGAACAACTGCGATAGGGAAGTGGAAGGTTAACAGTTAAAGCCAGTATAGCCAACTTACGCACTAAAACATTACTTGTCCGCCTACAGGGGTTGTAACTTTACTTTCCTGACACCCCTCGTATTTGAATGTCTCTCCTCATAGGTTGCGATTTATACATGTGACTTAAAGTAACGTTAACACTATACAGTTGAGGTATAAAGCTTTCAAATCGACATCCCGTACAAAAATGAACTGCTAGTCAAACATTTGGGGAACGTACTTAGTTCTTTTCGTCACCGTCTCCTGTTGGCATTGTTGGCATTAATATCAGATTCCAACGTTTTTCTGATGATTCCCTGTATCCTTGGAAGTCTTTAGGTGTTTTTGCCCTTCGATTCATGGCATCACCCAAAAGCTTCTTAAATATTCACTGAATCTCTGCAGCAGTTGTATTTTCAATTTGATGCAAAATTTTGATAATATTTTAACCCCTTTCCTAAAACCGTACCAACCACCAAAACCACTCGTGACAAATATTCCTGTAACTTCGTAATTGTGACCCCGCTTTGTGCTAGCTCTTAAGACAGTGTTTTGCAAAAGTTACCATCTGCCTATTCCCCTGCAGAACTCCGTAGAAATGTAATAGAAAAGTAGTAAAGACATAAGGTTTTCAATACAACCTTCTAAATGTAATAAGTTTTAGCACACCATAACATCCAGAGGTTATTGACCCTATGGAACGAAGTTATATAGTCAGGTTTGAGAATTTTAATCCTAAAAGGTTTTATTTTCAATTCGTTAAACAAAATTGAAGAGGTATGAATAAATTTATCTTTTGTTAAAAAAATAATTTCTTTTTCTCTCTTTTATGCAGTCGAATATCTTAGCAGAAGCGAAGTGCCAAACCATGACGCTTGCTAATGAGAGCCTGCCCACGCTCCAGAAGGGGAAGCTCAACGTAAGTCTCGTAAACCATTCTTCTTATCAACCATTCTTATTGATCAGATTGATTAAATTTAGTGTTATCTTTCATGCAGTGCACCATTGTAAACAATGCCACAATAAAAGTGAACGACATCCTAGTCCACAAGGCGGTGGTCATCCACCAAGCATACGCCCACGTGCTCAGTCAAGGAGTCGGCGAGTTCCCTTCCTCTTCCTTCAGAAAGTAAGTTGGTTTGCTCATATACAGTTTTATACAGACACAGACAAAGCAACAATCGCAATCAATTGACTCTAGGAATCGTTCGATCCGAATGACGCACTTGAGCCGTTGGGAAATAGGAAGGAAGTAGAAAAGCCCTGTGTAATGGCACGTTCACCAAGTGAATTAATGAGGAAATCCAATTAGTTAATACCTTTATATTGTTTGATAATAATGATAATATCAGCACAAGTACTTCGGAAGCGCTAGTTAATAGAATAGCGCTAAGCGTTGTCAACTCGTTTTTTGTAATACTTTTACGAATGTAATAAGCAAATTTATTCCAAATATTTAACTAATTGTAAACATTCCTCATAAATTCAGTTCCAAGCAAATTAGCTTATAATACGCCTTCCTACAGTTGTTGACGAGTTATTCTAGTAAAAAATTATCTAATAATCCACGTCATAAAATTTGTATTTGAAGACACTATTTTTATACGGACAATTTAATAAATATTTATTCTTCGATGAAGGAATACAAAATTGATGACATATTGCAACAAATATTCTCAATAAATATGGTAATTATGTAAATTATACTAGAGTGTATGTATATACAGGGTGTCTCAAAGCTCCACGTACAAATTTTGAAAGGGGGCAGAGAACATCGCGCTGACTGATAAGTTATTTAAGCTACTGTTGAAAATTCTAAAAAAATTGGTTCTTTCCCAACGCTATGTGTTTGCGATTTTTGCTCTTGTTGTATAAGAACTGTAAGTAAGAAAAGTCGTTTTATGGAAAGTAATTGCTCTGTAGTATGACCCGATTGAAAAACCCTCCTACCTTAGGTTGGTTTTCCTCCTTAGACAGATTGAAGCTGGGAATGTTTCTACTTCAGAGTTCTTTTTTCCGTGTAGAAAGGTTCAGCTTTAATTGATTTCTTGTACTCCAAAGTATTCATTTACAGGTGACAGAAGTGATGAGGTAGCCACGAAATTCTAGAATTTTTATTAATATTTTCGTATATTTGTATCGTATTTTTGCTTTAGTGTATTTTTTAAAATTTATTTCTGCTTTAGATTGAAATTTTCAATCCAGCCAATATATTTCACATTTCTTTGCTTGGCAGATATTAAAACACAATAACTGTGTGTGTGTATTAGCTAAAGGCTATGTCTTGTCGTTTCAGTAATATTTACATTACTGATATAATTGCGAGGATCAACTGCGATGGTTTCCCCTTGCTTTCCGCATGTTAATAAAGGACAAATAATAATTCATGCCCTCAGCCGGATTCGAACCCGCGACTCGCTGGTTTCGACCACCGAGCCGCCCAACTGAGCCTTATTACTTCAAAAATGTAGCAAGCTGTATAACTTCGTCTAATTATTTCAAATTGCATATTCGATCTCGTTGACATTAGTCTGCGGAAATTATTTTTTCAACTCTACCTTTCCCTTCTGGGAAACAAAACGTTCGCTTCCCTCGTTTCGTTGAATTACAGGGTGTCTCAATCGAAATGCCCCGATTTCAATGGCCGCGTAAAAAATCAGTAATTGAATTTATCCCAAGAGCCCTGTGAAATTTACGATGAAAAGTTTCTGCCTGAATCTTTCCATCGTCATCCGCAGCGTTTCCGGAGCGTTGTTATCAGTGAAAGAAAAATGATCTCAGCATAGAAAAAATAAAAACTGTAGTCTTGCTTGACATAATTGAACAGCATCTTGGTTTCCGAGGAAGCCACGTCAGGGACAGTAAAAAAGCATAATGTTCGTGTTGGAGGTTGTCAGCATTCACAGAAAAGTATGGAGCACGTGAGAGAGAGTCCAAAAGTGAATATGTGTGCGAATTAATGTTGAACTTAACAACTGGGCCGTATAGAAAGCACTGTAGCAGGTAACATATCTAGACATGCTGCAGTCTTTCCCCACTTGTAACAATTCTAGCCGAACATCATTTTTGAATAAGACGGAGATCCATCTGTGGATCGGATGAGATTGACCAATACCGTGGCCTCTGCGTTTGACAGATATTACATCTTTAGCTATTTTTTTTGGACGGTCATATAAAAGATAGATTTTTTTATGGTACTAGAATGCAGGACTTGCAAGACTTGCGGACACGAATTCTGAATACCATCGCTAGTGGTCTCTCTCGATATGCTGCAATGCACCTGAACCGAAATCGAATACAGACTGGACAACGAAAGCAATAAATACTTCCTTGCAACTAAATGAAATCAGAGCATTTCAAATGGGATAACCTGTATTTCAAAGACCAGCGTATTTTCTTCGTTGGCAAGAAAGTGATTGGTAGTCTGCTAACAGTGCCACTGGAGCAGAAGCATTATTGTTGAACACTTACTTTCTTAAATTAAGCCTAAATATATTTATTTATTTTTATATAAGATTCAGTTTTACAAAATACTCATTCGTCGATTTTACTATAAATTGAGGTTGTTGTAAGCGTTACCTGTTTTGTTGTTCCGTTCATTTGAAATCGGTGCAGTAGTTGAATATATTCAGTTATGGATTAAGAAAATTGATTAATAAGATAATCCTTGATAACTGACTTTGAGTTTAGATGAATTTACTTAGTTAATAAACAAAATTAAGTGGACAAAACACTAAGCTACCTTCCTAATCGCATTGTGGTCCTCCTGTCGGCAACCACATGTTGCTGTACCATTATCGACTCTGCCTTAACCGCTGGGCTCGTATTCATGTGTTTCCTAGTTCGCTTTATAGGATCCCACCGAGATTTAAGAAGCTTCTAAAATCAGAATGTTCGTATAAAATGGTAAACATTAAGCTATACTTCTAATAAAACTGTGCATTACTAAAAGTTATTCAATGTATTTGATATAATGTTTAAAAATTAATGCCTGGAGGTCACTTGATGCTCCTCACCTCAGGCTTAAGAGCCTGGACGATAGTAGTCCTGTGAGGTGCTATAATATTGTTGAAGTGTGTAAATGACCAACCAGCACAATCTTAGGAACTTCTCCAGATACACTAAAGGCCTAAAGTGCCCCATGAAAGTGGCTCTCCATACAGCAAAGAGCCATAACCTTCTTGAACAGCATATGTCACACCTTCACTCTACTGTTAGCCATTCATTATTTGGTTGGAGTATATTCCACTTTTCGCAGGGGGCGTAAATTAAATTATCCCGTCTCTGATTAAAAACTGTTTTAATTCCTAATACTAGAAGAAATAATTGATTTTCAGGTTCCTCGCAAAAAGAGCGTTTTAAAATTCTGTTCTCTTCTTTTTTTGTATCAGGATCTGCAGTCAGTTGAAGTTGTTCTCCTGCAGTCTCATGTGCCACTGCCGGTCGATGAGCAGCGACGAGCTGAAGGCGTACGCGGACACGCTCACGTTGACTCCACCGACGCAGCTCTCCCACCGCATGCAGCTCGGCTGCGTGTTCCTCAAGTCGCTCAAGCAGACGCTCAACGAGATCCTCAACTACCTGAACACTTGCAAACCCACCGACAACCCACAAGACTAATAAAGGAAAAAGGATACCCTACTACATACATATCAATGAAGGATGAGGGGTTAGATCCCACAATCTTCATCACAAAACAACAAACCCAGCAACCTTTAAAGTTAAGACTCTCTTTACTTGTACAGTTAGCACCCCACGTATCCGTCCATTTTTGACTTCATCGTCTTCATCATCATCGTCATCATGAACATCATCATCATCAACGTCATGGTCATCTTAGGTTTTATTTTATTTCTTATTTATTATTTTTTTAAACCTTAAGTTATTTTACGCTCATCTCTCATCGTTAGTCATTCAAGCCAAATTTATTTGCTGAAAAAAAAAACCCAACAAAGGACTTCTCCTTATAAGCATAATAATAATAATAATAATAATAATAATTATAATAATAATAATAATAATAATAATAATAATAATAATAATAACAACAATTGAGCTGGATCTCAATTCTATAAGACTGTTTGTTTGTTGGCTGGGGTCAGACGATTAAAAAGAAAAAACAAAAAACAAAAATTTCTGGTTACACTAACTGTATTTATTATAGATATATTTATATTATTTATTAATAATAATATAAATCTCTTCTGCTCCTGTGGAGTGGATCCTATTATTTGTGCAAATAAGAAGTCTTAATCTAACTGTTGCTGCTGTGCCTCCTATTCGACTGTGATATATACTTAACAAAATAGACTATTCTGGGAAGTTTATAAGGCATAAAGGAATTTATAAAATTTGCCAATATTTCCCTTCTATTATTAATTTCCTTAATATTTGGCAGGGTTTTTAAAGAGACTTTTAAGTTCCTGTTCTTCTCCCCAGATGTCGCCCCCTTGAAAAGAGAGCGAGACAATTTAAAAATTACACAGAAAACTCTAAATTAAAGCTCTCTATTTATTAAACTTTTTTTTTTTTTAAAAAATTAATTTATTATTCTCTACTGGGATATATATATTAAAAAAGCGTCAAAGTGGAGCGACCGTTAATAATTTATTTATTTATTTTTTTATCTTGTATATAATGCTTCATGACTTATTTATTTGTTAATTTATTACGATGTCTTGACTGAATGGGCTAACTTTTTGTGCTTTTTTTTTCTCTTTGAAATAAAAAAAGACAGTATTTTTTCAATATAAAAAAATTGCCGTTTTCTTGCTGTCATTGTGTTTTAAACTTTATTTTAAGCTTGAAAGTTTTAATTTTTCGTTTCTTATTTTAAAATTTCAGTTTATTAATTTAATTTTTTAAACGCACAATAATGGACTACAAGTTGAGATTCCATAGATACGCCGACTTATCAATTTAATAAGCACGCAGTAAATGAAGCGCAGATGCATCGTGACATTCGTTAAGCATGTTACTAACCTCGTCCTATACTGTTTCTGATCCATAGGATTGAAATCTGATGATTGTGCAAGCAACGAGAATCATGGTAGTGTTCAATGAACCATTCTGTGACTTGACAGTCCTTAAGTATTGGTGCATTATCCAGAGACGTGCGGTAGATTTTCTCAGTATGATGCAAGCCTATGCAAGTCTTCGAAAATGCCACCCCTTATGCTTATGTTGCCTCCTTACGGTGCCGCCTGATGCGGCCGCCTCTCCTAGCACGGCACGGCCCGGGCATTATCTTTTTGATAAATACCATCTTCATTGAATGGATGGACCTAGTCGGCAACAATATATTGTCGAGCGACCGTTTCCCACGCCATAATATTATCACCATCTACCTTGTATTTTTAACATAAGGTACCATATCTATAGCCAAATGCTGTTTTCACCAAATCCTGACCATGAACAGTCCAAAGGCAGTGTTTTTTGGCCCAAAAGAAAGTGTTCTGAAGATAACAACCGAACCGAATGCTATTTGTTTGAGATGTTCTTTCTGCACATGACCTTCAGGAATTTGGAAAGCCTTGTGTGACCTCTACGTGATTTCAAGAGGGCCATTTCCCCTGTCTTAAACAATTCTGAATACATGTACACTGAGTGGCAGATTATCATGACCATCCCATCAGTACTTCGTTGGGTCACCTTTTGCCTTCAATTCTGCGGCGATTTTCTTGGCACTGATTCCACGATATGTTAAAAGGTGATACGAGGAATCTCACACCATGCCTGATGAACAGCACTTGCCAATTGTGTGGGATTTGATGGTTGTGGAACCGACTGGTGGCTCTTTCAACTTCGCTCACAAATGCTCAATTAAGATCTGGTGATTGTGGGGTCCACTTAAGTAAAGTCAAGTCTCCCTTATGTTCTTGAAACCACTCCTGCATACTATGAGCACCGTGATATAGCACATTAAGGAATATGGAAGAAGCCATAAACATGATAGGATGAACTTGATTAGCAACGCGACGTTGTTCTACACGAATTAAAGGGCCCAAATCATGCCAGGAAAACATGCCCTAAACCATAACACTGCCCCCACCAGCTTGAAGGGTTGTACTCAGGCGTGTGGGGTCCATGCTTTCATGCTGTTACCACCCAATTCTCACTCTGCCATCTGCATGATGCAAATGGAAACGTGATTCATCGGACCACATGACGTTTTTCCAATGCTGAACTTTACAATCCTTGTGCTCCTGTGCGAATTGGAGATGTTTTATCTTGTTAACTGGAGACAGCAAACTTGTTCGAACAGACTTTCGGCTTTCATATCCCTTACGATGCAGTGTACGGCGAACAGTGCGTTCAGAGATCATTTGAGAGGATCCCTGATTAAGATCTGTAGTAATTTTATGGACTGTTGCCCTTCTGTTGTCTTGTACCAGTCTTGCCACTCTCCGTTCTCCCCGAACATTGACTAGTCGCAGACGGCCACAACTCGCACGTTCAAACCCAATTTCGCTGACAGTCCAGTCTTTAAACACTTTAACAACAGGTGCTCTTGAATATTTAACGAATGCAGCTGTTTTGCTAATATCCGCTCCATGCGCCAACAATCATCCCACGTTCAAAGCCTGTTAAATCGGAACGTTTACCCATATCTTCAGAAACGAATCACTTCTACTATCGTGGTAAACAACCTGCTTCCCTATTTATTAGTCTGGCCCTCTAGCAGCTTCAGCGCGAAATCATAGCTAATTTGCCTACAAACGTCAGGTGGTCATAATAATCTGGCCACTCAGTGTATACGTGAATGTCGTTTTGGAAATGCTAGAATCACAATAGTTCCTCGTTCGAAATCACTCAAATATTATCCCGGATAGAAAATCTTGTTGCGTATTCACTGCACACACTGACAATTATAACGTGCCATTCCACTGCTTATGTCTTGAGATCAAAAAAGGACTTTAAAATTTAGTGTGTATAAATTTATTTATATGGTGTTTAGAATTGATCCGTGGGCCATTATGTAGCAAAATATGCCAGGATTTAACTAAACTTTTGAACACAAGTTCGATGTAAATGCCATTGATGACATAGTAGATATCTACTCACCTGAGATAAATTTGGTGGACAGGTCGAGCAGTGGCGATAACCTGGTATCTATGGTCCCCAGACCTGACCACTCAGAGTATTTTATTGTGGATTTCGTAAAGATCTTGTGATTGAAAAACCGAAAGACCATTCTTACTTGCCGATCTCGCTGGGCTGAAAAACCGAAAGACTACCGTCGTTGAAGGCTTTTGGGAAGAAATTGACTTCAGCTGGGATCTCTACCGTTTCACTATCGGCAATCAAGCAGAGCCGCTGTCCAGGGCCTATTCCCTATGCCCTATAGTGATGTTCAATTTGTGGCCCGCCGACCACTTTTGGCCTTCGTGTTTCAAACTGCTTAAACTTTTAAGCCTTAAAGCATAAGCCAAAACACGGTTAACGAACGTCACATGATAGAATAAGGCGAAAGTGGCCTTAGTGATAAAAGGTTGAACACCACTGGAGCGTTCAATCAACCAATTAAGGGGAACCAATTCTATACGTCGTCGGAATCATTTCCTACTCCATAAGTAAAAAAAGGTTTGTGTGTGTGTGAATTATAGGAAAAGACGATTCCACTGCCTGTATTATGCTCTTGCAGGTTAGCCACAGTCTCACAAGTGAAAATTTAATAAAAATGGGATTATAAAAAGAGAAAAAACCCTCATAATTTTTTATACACGAGAACGTTGCATAAAAATTAATTAAAAGATGAAAAATAGGAAAAGACGATTCCTACAGCTGAGATCGAACCCGAGAGCCTTGGATTACAACTGAATATTGGAGCGTTGAGCATGTTGAGATCTCCAGATTGAGATGGCCTTTTTTCTATTTTCCAATCTTCGATTAATCTTCTATTAAAAATCAACTTTACTGTGATAATTCTTCATTTCTAACAAGTGACGGCATAATCTTCGTTTAATTTCTCGTTCCATTTTAGTTTGGTCGTTAAACCGCATCCAAGATGGCGTCCGAATTGCCGACGCAGACCTTGTGACCTTCCCCTCGAGCGTTTTTAATGGCTGCGGTCTAAAGATAAGCCGAGAAATAAAAAATAAAGTGAAAAACCTTTTAAAACAGACGTATGTGTGTTTTAAAAAATAAAAAGAAGAGGAAGAAGGTGATTTTCAGTTGAAGGGGGGGGGGGGGGGGTTTTGGGGGTGGG